>MU835096.1:0-41831 GCA_029204225.1 Diphasiastrum complanatum | reverse complement strand
AACTATGCAACCTACATATTCCCAAATAGAATTTTATCCCACCAGTTCACCCCTCCTTTAAAAGAAATTATAAAATTTCAATAAAAGTTAACTAGAAAGATGATATATGAAAATATCTAAATCCAAGAAAAGTCAGTAGTGAGTGGTTCCACTAAAGAATTCACTCTATTACAAACAAGACTTTTCTTTTTAAATATTTTCAACCCGAGTGACAGTACAATCATTCCATTGAAACCTATTTATGCACAAAGAGATATTCTAGATTTAAGAAATTGAAACACTTTAACCTTAGAATTTATCTGAATTCCAAGTCTATTTACTCAAGTAGTAGTTTATATGACATAACAATCTTTCAGAAGAATAACTTCATGCTGGAAAGAATTCATATAAATTAGTCTGATGTCTTATATTTGAGAAATTACTAAGAAGTAAAAGATTAATTAAGAAAGCGAGAAAATAGATTTTAGGGCCACTGATTTTGTAAATAATGAGATACCACATTGGGATCTAGATTAAACCTCAAAATTTCCAAAATACCCCACATTTGATCGAATGGTTTTCTTTTTCCCATATCGCGACTAGGTACTAAACACACCATTGATCACCAGATCTTTACAGTCCTAGAATTCTCTTTCCAAAATTATTGATGTCCCATACCATCAGCTTTTCATTCCAGAAAACCCTTAACTATATTCTAGAGATCCAATGATCATCTAGTTGTCCTATAATCCATATAGGATATTATCTCTTGCTCCCAACACTAGAGAATCCATTTATTTGGATGACTTGCATATCTATCAGATGGATACCACAATCCACACCTAATCCTGTGATCTAAACAAAAGAATTAACATGGTTTAATATTACATTCTGATCCTTTCTGGTTAATGATAAGCTTCGAATCCCTCTGGATGCAAGAGCATTAACTCTAGGGACAAGCTTCTATCAATTAACAGATCCAATGTAATCCATGTATCAGATTCTACTTCTAACATCACAATTGACATCCAAAACTGTGGATAACTCAATGGTTACAAAGATATTAGTTATGAATTCAATCCAGAAAATTAACATCCGGTATTAAGCAATTATTTACTGAGATTACCAAAAATCCTAACTGCGAAATACATTTCCAGATCACACTTACTACCATTGATGTCTACACTTCTTCCCTCCTTAGAATTTCCAGTTCCTTGAAAATCTATTTAAGCTTAGGTACTAAAAAGATGTAACGACATTAGTAAATGTTTAAAATTAATTATTGTAGGAAAAAAGTCTGAAACAATTTCATTTCTATCCTATACCTGGGCTGAATAACTGATATACCAAAAATCATCTACTAGTATGAAAACACTACTAGTATGATCTTTTGAATATAATTTACCATAGGATTTGACTGGAAATGAAGACAGTTTTTTATTAATTTTTATTATTACAATTTTTCCAATAAAATTGGACTGTTTTCTCTTTTCACTTACTGGCTTAAGAATTACTTCGTTAAAGTTATCTATAATTAATGGAAAATAACATTTGGATTCGGGTCTTTCTACACTATATTCACTCCAAATAATTTTGTCGAATAAATAATTACCTCCAAATACCATGAATTTTCCTCCATTGATTATTTAACAAGTATCTCCATTGGTTTGTTCAATTTTAATGACCAAAATCATCAAAACCACAATAACCAACTGAACGGTGTTCCACCGATTTGAAAAGGAGAAAACTGAAAAAACACAATTTAACTCCATTTATTGGGAGTACTCATACTTCAGAGCTAAGTGGCAAAATAACATAGTACCAAGGAATCAAATCCTCTAAACGGGTACATGCCTAAGAATTGTACGACTTCCTCTATTTTGTCAAGATCGGTTTCGAAAAAAATATCCACCGGAAACCGATTAATATTGCTTGACCACATATACATTGGTACTCAAGTTACACTAATTCTGGGCTTACATTGCTGAAAGCCAAATGCCAAGTTGATAAGAGCAAAATGACATGCATATTGTTGTTGATTTCACACGTGTGGACTGTCCACAACATGTACTTGTGATCTCCTAAGGTTTGTAAATGCACCAAGATCAAGACTAGATTGAGATTCAAGATCTATCTTTGATTCTATGGCAAAAACACACTACTACATGCATTCAATCACTTCCAACTCTCACTCACACGTGTGGGAAGTGTTCCAAAAATAATCCAAGTAAAAACAAGCTGCTCTCCTCGGGTAGAGAGAGAAAATCATCATGAGCTCTCGGGTAGAGAGAGAAAGCTAGAAAACCAATTACTCACAAAATCCACTCAATCTCAAAATCAATTAGATCCAAATGAGAAGTACAATGATACTAGTAGATCCACGAGCTACCACTATGCCTAACTATGATTGGACCACACTTTTGCCACCTCTTAATCCCATTGGACCATTGATCCATTCACCTCTAAATTCTATTGGACCATTTTCAAGCAAACCTCAAATTCTATTGGACCCCTCAAGGTTTCACCTCTAAATCCTATTGGACCTCTTAAATTTCATCAAACAAAAGTATTACACTTGTCTACACTCTAATTGGCACGAGTTTAGCCTCTTACTCTATTTTGGCTAAATAGTGGCATTACAAGTGGAAATGGGTAATTTGCCATCTATGCCAAATTTGGTCCTATCAACATCCTACACCTAGATGCTTGAGATAAAAAACATAAGACCCCTTTATCTAACATAGATAATCTTTTTCAATTCTTCACAATTGTCCCTAGAGAAAGAAAATCCAAATTTCTTCTAACCACAACCGGAAAACAATATACAAGACCAAGGTTACATGAGCACCAAGAAACCCAAGTTCCTCTAACAGGGTGCTAGTAACTTAAAATTCTTGAGTTAATACTGGAGAATCAACTTCTAAGTTACAAACGTCAAACCCAATTGATCCTTGGATAACTCTCATGCAACAATCCATGCAATTACAAAATTGCTGATTGCCCTCAGGCTCCAACTCAACCCTACATATGCATGCCAAAAGCCCTAAAATAAAGTTTTTAAGAAAAACAAAAAGGGCCAGGTCTCAACAAACCCTAAGGTTTCCTTATCAAAAACAACCCTCCTGGCGGCTACAACCGTGATGGCTGGTCTGGTTCTTCCCCGAAGCAAGTTGCTCGACCCCCTCCTTCACCTTAGACAGCTCGACCGTCAAAAGAGAGAGGTGCTCACAGCCGCAACCATCCTGAGAGAGTGAACTCTGCAGCTGGATCGGAAAGAAACAGGGAAGCGAAAGGGAACTCAAGGGAGGTCGCACTCCACAACACGAAAGCAAAAGAGGTTCTTCTGGATCCAACCGATCACCTGCAAGCATGAAGTAGCCAATTCACTGGTCCACAGCACCCGCTGCCCCCAGCGCAAATTCGCTTCATTCTTACCCAGTCTACAGTTCCACTACTGGATGTAGGTTAGGAGTCAAAAATCATTTGTAGGACAGGAACCATGAAGAATGGGTTGCTGATAGCAGTCTATCCATTGTTGAATCCAAAACTGAAGTTTTCAACACAAATAACCTGCCTTTCATACTGTCACCATTTTTGAAACCAGAGAGATGAATTGGAAAGCAGTAAAAATCCACAATTGTGCATGTCTTTTTCTGCTTATACTAGTGAAAGTACAGAACTACAATATCCAATCAATGAATTCAGCTTGCGTTCTTTTCAGGAGGATTAAATATGAATCCTCGGCATGCATACTGAAATTCAGATTCAAGATCATCAGGTTCCAGTAATTTATTCCGGACAGACCTATTTCCAAACAGTCTCTCCATAAACTCTCCGGAACTAATCATGCATCTAAATTGCCCACATCAATCTGGATTTTATGGAACTGTTCAAACCACACAAAAGAATCTGGATTTTATGGAACTGTTCAAACCACACAAAAGCAGATTTACATATGCAAAACTTGTACATCAAATGAAATCTTCCACAAGGCACCAAAATTTTTAAAGAAGAAATTCATTACTAACTCATAGCATCTATATCAAAATTCCACAAGTAGAAGAACACTCTACCACCACAATTGATAAGTATGCTTTCAACCGAAATTAGAAAATCCAACTCCAAACTTCCCTTGTGAACTCAGTACTTTAAACCGGGATGCAAATCCAAGTGCTTCACTTTCAAATGTGATGTAGAGTTTGACTCCATTCCCATCCAAGACCGCATCGTAGCCGGGCTGTGATACCAATATAATGACCCTAAAGGATAACCCCTAAGATGAGGATAGGAGAACACAATAAGAGAGACAATGGAGCCAAACCGCCCAACCAAGCCTAGACCAAACTTGGATCTAGCCCCAAGCCATGCCATGTGAAGCAAGAGGAGAAGAGAGCAACCGGTAACCTAAACCCAATATGTCGACGGGGAATCCCCACCTCATTATATAGAGAGTAGAGTCATGTGCATGAAACCATGCAATCCCCATGCATGTCAACTATAAATAGATCACATCTCTTCATGCAGTCTTGCTGCCTATATCCGTCACACAGACATGCAATACTCCATATGTCTCAATTAGAGTGTCTGGATCTTCTCAAGGTAATTAGTCACAAACATGCTTTGACATGGAATTAAATCACGACGTGACCAATAATCTTGAACACTGGAGGGCCGGTCTACCATATTAGGACTATTCCAGGTCCTTAACCAAATATGGTCAAACTATCTTTGGCACGTGTGAAACACTCCAAGAATTCACAAATCACTCAAATACAAGCCAATTGTGTGAAAGAAAGTGACTATGACCTCAAAATGATGACAAGATCTCAAATAGATGACATTGGCAAGCCTCTTCTTGAATTTAAGAAGTTCTGCAAGGCCAACAAAATACATCAACAATTCATAGCGAGCTACTCACCTCAGTCCAATGGTGTAGCTGAACGGAAGAATCAGACACTCATCAAAAGTGCCAAGAGCATGCTGTCCCATGCCTCTCTTCCGAAGAAATTTTGGGCAGAGGCTATTTCTACAGCCGCCTATCTACAAAATCGATCCATCACCAAAGCCCTGAGTGGCAAGACACCTTATGAGGTGTGGACAGAATCGAAACCATCACTCAAGAATATCAAAGTGTTTGGTTGCATTACTTATGC
Organism: Diphasiastrum complanatum; assembly: GCA_029204225.1. NCBI lineage: Eukaryota > Viridiplantae > Streptophyta > Lycopodiopsida > Lycopodiales > Lycopodiaceae > Diphasiastrum > Diphasiastrum complanatum. The sequence goes on along the minus strand of MU835096.1, from coordinate 36,699 downwards.
TCAAAACCTTGAATATCTGAAGAAGAAGCGGGATGACAAAAGCACAAAATCAATTTTCGTTGGATACTTCACATATCACAAGGCATACAAGCTCTACAATCTGGAAACAGAAAAATCATTCATGAGAATAGATGCCATTTTTGTGTCAACCACAAGGGGAAAGCTCGAGAAATTTTTGATACATTTATCGAAGAAATTTTTGATCCATGTATCGAAAAAGACTCCAGGATAAAAAAAATCAAGAAATGGATACAAACTCGAAAAATGAGTCTGAACATTAGGAGGTCAAAATTCAACCAAGAAGATCAAGTCGACCAAGACAGCCTCCATTCAGATTTATGGACGATGCAGCCTGCTACTTCGTGCAGGAACCAAATACAGTTTTGGAGGCGATGCTTGCACCTGAAGCTGATCAATGGAAAGCAACGATGGACACTAACTTTGACTCTCTGATAGAAATTTAAACATGGACAGTCATTGAGCTGCCAAAGTTTTATTCCAAACTCAGCAGACTCAAATTTTTTCATCATCATCACTCTCTATGTGGGTGATACACTATTATTCAATAACGATCTGAATCTGATGTAGGAAACGCAATGCATGCTGGCCAAGGAGTACAAAATGACTGATACGGGTCCACCCAACTATTGTCTCGGAATAAAAAAAAAATGGATTTCATCGAGGCGTCTGATTGCCACCAGCCATCATAGATATCTCACAAATGTGTTGGAAAAGTATGGAATGGGCAACTGCAAACCGAATCTCTTTCCACTCGACCCTAGATTAAAGCTGTCAAAGAAACAATCTCCTCAAACTGAGGCATAAAAGGAGGAGATGAAGCAATATTAGATTCACTCCATCGTCGGCTCACTGATGTATGTAATGATCTGCACTCGACTTGACATTGCAAATTCGATCAGTTCTCTCAACCAGTTCCTATCGAATCTAGGTCTAAGTAAAAAGGTTCAACTCCTTAAAGACAATATTTCTTGTTTTATTAGTTTGTTGTATCTAGAACTCCAGTGATTTCTATTGTGCTCAAGAAAGCTCTCCATTTTTGGAGGACAAAATGGCTTCGGTAGGGGAAGTGTCATATAAACGGACTATAACCTGTATCAGAATGTTTTCTACTGTCGTAAGCAAACTCAATTAAAGAAATGTAATCTTCCCACTGAGACTGCCTATGAGACACATAAGTCCTCAACATATCCTCCATAGTCTGATTAGTCCTTTCCGTCTGTCCATGTGATTCAGGATGGTCAGTAGGACTAAAATGTAGCGAGGATTCTAGCTTATGGAATACAGCTGACCAAAAGTGACCTATAAACTTAGAATCTTTGTCACTAACAATATCACTTGGCAATTCATAAAGCCTGAATAATCCTTCCACAAAGATCTGAAAGTCTTGTGCATACTTGGATGATCTACACAAGAGGGTACGTCATGACATTCATAAAGAATTCTCTTCTTTATCTCCCGCTGGTACACAAACTTTCCCATTCCAAAATAGCAAACCACCTCGGATGGAAAACTGTTTCATTATCTTCTTATCTTTCTTAGGAGCCTGAGATCCATGTGAGTTAATCTCTACTCCATTCTCATTTTTCCCAGTCTCAACCATTTTCCAAATGCGACCAAATTGAGAATTTGATTCACACTTTCCTCTCAACAAAAGATACAGACATTAGAGGAGTTCTAAATCCAAAAAAGACCTTTTGTAAAAATTCTTTTTATATTTTTTCACAATTTTTTCTTACACATGGACCAATCAAAACACTCAAATTTGAAATCTACGTAACGTAACTTTTTGAGTCCACATTTTGACTCCATACTAAAAATGGCATAACTGTTTAGTGGCAAGTCCGAATTTAGCGAAGTTTGGTGCATTGGAAAGCACTTGACAAGGGCTTTCCAATGATATGTTAGATGATATACTTTTGAGCTATGATTAAAAAGTTATGGCAAGTCAAAAGTATTAGTGTTATAATATTTTAATAATAAAAAAAGCATCTTGCACAAATTCTTAAAGGGTCTTTTTGGAACTCAAAACTCCTCTAATGTCAGTGGAAATCTGGGTGAATGAAAGTTCATAAAATCCACCAATCCGACTAAGAGTGTCTGCAACTTGGTTAGAGCTTCCTTTGACATATCGGAACGAGCTTTACGACCCCTCAAATGGTTTTGATTGCAAAAGTACTTTAGAGGCTGGTGATTTGTATACACTATAAAATGACTACCATAAAAGTAATGCCTCTAGGTTTTAAGTGCATGTATCACAACAAATAAATCCTATCGTCGAATCACTTGCGTCAGTTCGTACAACGTAAGGTAAATCTGGATTTGTGACCTGCAAAATAGGAGCTGAGGCAACTATTTGTTTGAGTTTGTCAAAACATTCATTTAGTTCTTCATTCCACTCGATAGGCAGACTAGGTTGACCTCTCTTCTTTTTCTTACTAACTCTGCATTTAATTAGATTATTTAGAGGCACTGCTACATTTGCATAATCTTCAATTGAATTACGAAAGAAAATAGTAAAACCGATAAAAGATTTAACTTCTCTAATCTGTGGAAATTTGCAAAAGTGAACCAAGAATGGATCCTAAAAATGATCCACAAGAGTGATTGGATGTTAGATACAATTGATCTATCAATCTACACAAGATTTAGATCAATCTAGATCAAATTTAGATGAGAAAATCTAACAAGAACAATCATAAATGAAAGGCAATTGTACTTGCTGGTTTTACACGTGTGAAAACCTATTAGAGTACGGACTCTAGCCTGAAATCAAAGTACAATATGATAGGAACTCAAAACTATCAAGAAAAATCAAGACAAATGATGAAATTGACAAGAATTGCCTCCAAAACCAAGATTGTTGTTACTTTTTTTATTATGGCCAAATGTGGCTCTATATAGATATACAAAAAGTGGGAGCTCATGGTAGTGATCATCCCTCTGATCTCACATGTGTGAGGATGCTTTGTCATGTGATGATTCATCATGCAAAATTGACACTTGGACAAAACCTTCTATTTTGAGCACTTTTGGTCCATTTTTCTACTATATAGAGAACTAGTGAAAACTCTTCTAGAAGTTTAAATTCGACTTCCTTAGCCTATTCCACACGTGTGATTCCACCAATGACTCTAGCTCTTAAGAGTTGGAATGAAATTCAAAATCAAAAGTTGTGATTCTTCTTTCTCACTAAGATATTGTGCTTCAAAGAGCTAATGCCACTTAGAAAGATTTGATCACTTAGGAGAAGACAAATTCTCCACCAATAACAACACAAAATGAGCTTCTAGATCTTGCCCTCTACAAAGGAAGGAACTCTTAGAAAATTGGATCTCTCTCTACACATTTGCCATACACACCTCAATGACTTTTTTCAAGCCTAACAATCACTCAAACAAATTGAGTAGGGTTGAACAATGTGACTTGGATCTCAATCTCTTTTCTAGAACTCTCAATTGAAGCCAATTCATGTCAAATTCTACAAAAAATTTCTATATATGCACTAGAAACTCTCAAAGGTTTCACTTGGAGGACAGATCCCAGGATGTTTTCTAGCAAATTGATGCTTCTAAACTTGACCCTATCACTCTTGAACAAATCTAGAGTGATGGTACAATGGATTTCAACCTCTCACCTTGCATATCACTCCTTAATCTATGATTTTTGGCAATATCTCTCTCAACTTTGACATGTACTCAAAAATCAGAGAAACACATTTAATGCACCTGAATCAAGCTTCAAATTAAATTATTTCGATGATCTAATCCAAGAACAAATCATAGGAATAGAATCTCTATAGAAAAAGCTTTAATTTGCACTACAAATTCCTAAATTTGGGTGTATGAGTCAAATTGTACAAATTTTTGAATTTCCCCCAACCAAAATTGGACCTGTATGGCCTCACATGTGTGAAAAGTGTTCCTACAGCCCACAACAAGTTCTGGTCCAAAAATATTGGGAATACCTATCAAATCCAACTCGCTACACAAAAATTAGCTAGTTTCAAAAATCTTGCTAATTTGGGCTTAGTTTTGGATCAACCCCATCAAATCTTCATAAATCCTCTTGTATTTGGCTCTGATACCATGTGGAAATCTGCAAAATTGGACCAAGAATGGATCCTAAAATGATTCACAAGAGTGATTCGATGTTAGATACAATTGATCTATCAATCTACACAAGATTTAGATCAATCTAGATCAAATTTAGATGAGAAAATCTAACAAGAACAATCATAAATGAAAGGGAATTGTACTTGCTGGTTTCACACGTGTCAAAACCTGTCAAAGTACGGACTCTAGTCTGAAATCAATGTACAATATGATAGGAACTCAAAACTATCAAGAAAAATCAAGACAAATGATGAAATTGACAAGAATTGCCTCCAAAACCAAGATTGGTGTTGCTTTTTTTATTATGGCCAAATGTGGCTCTATATATACAAAAAGTGGGAGCTCGTGGTACTGATCATCCCTCTGATCTCACATGTGTGAGGGTGCTTTGTCATGTGATGATTCATCATGCAAAATTGACACTTGGACAAAACCTTCTATTTTGAGCACTTTTGGTCCATTTTTCTACTATATAGAGAACTAGTGAAAACTCTTCTAGAAGTGCAAATTCGACTTCCTCAGCCTATTCCATATGTGTGAGAAGACCTCTACACATGGGATTTGACACCTAATCTCATCATGTGGCTTCATGCAATCTCTAGATTGATGCCATGTGGCATATGGCTAAAAAACATGATTTTGGCCTTTTTAGCCAATAGAACTTGACTTAAACTATATGTACAGACTATATGATTGTACTACATGAAAAGTGCATTTATTTCACACGTGGGAACAGGCTCCACACATGTGTCATCATCCTATATACATAGATTTGGCCTTGACCAAGCATATTTTTTGCATTTTTCACATAATCATCTTCGGTATCGGCTACTCAAGCATTGTCTTGACCTTACTCTCGTCTATCTAAACTTAAACATTGGAGTATCGTTGATGCATGTCAGGAATTATTCCGAATCCCACATATTGGACATGGACGTGACAACCACCACGCCAAGTAACCATATGTAGGAGGTGAAAATGGTGTCGGCAAGCATGGGACCAACTTGAGTCTCAAGCAATTGTTGTTCAAAATGGTTTTAAAAGAATAATTAAAGAGATTCTCTTTGGATTTGTAGTCTTCATGATATTTGGGTTTCGAAAGGTTAAAGCTCCTACATTATTGTTTCACCGACACCAATAAGTTCATTGCCTTTAGGGATGCGCACTATCCTGCAAGAGATTTATTGCAGGCCTTTACAACGTGCCCATATTATTGTGTAAATTGGTTAGGGACATCTGAAGTGTGTTGACAATTACATTATTAAATGACCAAGCCTATTGCTCATGTATAGATTGTTGCATTTTATGACACTTGGTAATGTGGCATGTGGGTGGCCACATAAAGTGACATTCGACTCTGTAGCATTGAGAGTTTTATTGTTCAGAAATTGCATTTAGTAAGATTTAAAGGTCTAGACATTTTCCTTGGGTGTGCACCATATGTGATGTAAAGTGCTATTTGATTATCTCGTGTTAGTGCTTTGGGAAAAGTATAAAAAACACTATTGATTTGGCTTTTGGCCACACTAGAGTCTGATTTTGTCTTTGAGATTTTATAATAGCATACATTAGAGCTTTTTGATAAGGAACAAAAAATTGAATACATGTTGATTTTTGCTAGTGATGAGGAAGACGCATCTAGCTACAGATCAGAAGTTGGACAGATACCGCAATTTACCAGTTGCAAAAAAGTTCCAAATTTTTTTAAAAGTCTATGTCAATTGATGAGATGTCGTTGTTTTGCAAGGGAGCTTTAAGCACATTCGTCAATTCAGTGTTTTAAACACTTAAAATCACCTAGTAAATTTATGAGTTAACAAACTTTTCACAATTGTGACCTTTTTAAAGGTTATAATCCTAGATGAGGGGATGTTTGGTAACATATAAAAAGTGGTCGATATGGATACGCAATCTCAAATATGAAAGCTGTCTTGTTAAAACTTTAATCTTGAACTCCACGTAATTGCTCGAACGTCTCAATAGTCTTTAAAATTTGAGCAATTTTGCACTACTATCTTTTTATTTTGGTACTTTGGGTCATCGTCAGATCTATTTGGCCATCTTGGAGTCTTGTACTCCATCTTATCTAGCTTATCAGATTCAATTTTTAGGTGTTAATTGGATCAATTTTATCTTGCTTCTCTGCAACTGCTTGTCTATCGGAGAGTTTATCCTTGCTATCCTTTGATTAACGATATTCATTTCAAATTCGTTATTTACTTTTGATCCTCATTCATTTCAATTTTCAATTTTCCTACATTTGATAGTTTAATGCAAGACAGCTCTCATCACACCTATTCTTGTCAAAGAAATTTTTTCCTGTAAAGGAAGTCCATCTTGCAAAATGGAGTCTTTCATACTCGGATTGGCACAATTCCAGGAAGATCTTTTCAAAATATCATGATAATTTTTCATTGAGACCTATAATGCTGGTCGCTAGGTAGCGTACTGTAAGACATTTGCAATGTGAACTCATTGTCATGAAAGAGGAAGAACACACGCACCCCAACACCAATTTTCAGAAATTTCCATGGCCTTTCTGTGACTCAATTATTTTTATGGTTTAAAGTTTAACAAGGTTTTAATGTTTTTGCTTGTTAAACTTCTCTGGCTCATTCTATGAATAACTCTGGCTCATTCTATGAATAATGAAGTGGCTTGGCTGTACTACGTTCCACTTGATGTGGGCATAATCAATAAAATTTTCCAGCAGTCTTTCACATCAGGCTATATTTGCTTAGACCAATTGTTGCATCAATCTAGGTCGTGACCAGCACAAGTATCAAATCAACAACCATTCCACGATAACAAGGGATAGAAGGTTTATTCCAGCACACAGGCACAACCTGATTTTAATAATAAAATTTTCAGGAACAGACCTATTATTACCTTTGGCTTACATCAAGATCTGAGCCACGAGGAATTCAGACCCTACAATTTTGACCAATTTGGTCCCTTCCTACAAACTGGTTGAGATTCTTAGTGACGACTATATTTGAAAATTAGATGAATGCTTGTTTGGTAGGATCCACCGTTCTTGCATGCAAGTCAACTGGCAGACATTACATAACAATGGGAGACACAAATCAGGGAGTTTTTCAACAAATGGAAAAACGCTTTTGTGAGAGTCAAATTTAAGATTTCTTGTGTATATAATATTGCTGCTTTCATTACACTCAACCAACATTTGTATAATTGAACAACAATAGCATAAATGTAAAGCTAATATTTGTTGTATTTCAATTAGGTCGGGTGGCAAAACCCTTGGACAATGTTCTGGTGGAATCAAATGAAGATGAAGATGTTCAAAGGTTAGATGATTTTGACGTGGACGATCCTCACAATTGGTAAGCGTGATGTTTCCAATGTTTTTTGGTATGTTCTTTTATTGGTGGTGCACAAAGATGGTGACTTTCGTAAGTGAAATGTGTTTGCCTTCTTATGCAGATAGCATTGCACGACAAATGGCAACTGTCGAGGAGGTAGATGCATTACGTGCTTCGAGAACAAAAAGACATTGTGTGTACATTGACGACGAATGCGAAGAAATATAAAATTATATATCATTATCAACAAAAAAGTGGATTGAATCCCCTTTAGGAACTTTATCTCGTAGACTTTATTGTAATTTCCAATGCATGATTTTGGACAAAGTTTACTATTGATGGTCTGTATGCCTTTAGTGTAATTGTTGTAAGGTCGTGAAATTATGCATTGTGCGTTAATTTTGGATAGTTGTTGCATTTGCTACAACTTCATGTACCTCTCAATTATTATTTTTGCAATGTCACAAAATACTTCAATGTGAGTTAATTATGTGATGTTGTTGCATTAGCAACAAATGCATGCTAAATACATGAATTAGTTCATTGAGCAATATTTGAGATATAAAATTTGTACAAACAATATCACTCGAGAGGTGACATATATCACCTTCGACACAGTATAAAACTTGTACAATTTTAAGTGTAGGTCTAAAATATGCAAGTCAAAATCACAATATCATTAGCATTAAATCAACATAAGTGGAGGAGAAAAAACACATCATACCCTATCAATGGGTTATTCATTGTTATGAAGGAATATTCCCTTGATATTCCATTATTACATATCAAATACCACAATATCCAATGTTCAACACAAAAAAAACTCGCAAAACTCACAGTTTACTTACTCACATGATGTCTAAACTCATCATTAATTGATGTGAACATTATTTATGTTGTTGCCCTTAGTGAGTACACAGAATATGATGTGTACACATTCATGTAGGAAAAAAATTTGAGCATTCTTGCAAGGGCAAGGCCCAAATCCAGGACACCAACCCCTCCTTTGGCTACACCTCCTCAAGTTGTAGTTGCTAAAGATTTAGAACAAAGATGGGGACAAATGCATAGAAAAGCATAAATAGAAAATAATATAGCATACATAGTAAAATATTGACACTTATACAAATGTACCAATGCCCAAATTGGGCTCTCTTTTAGTGAAATAAAGAGTTTATACATGAATTCCTCAAAATATGCATTTGATTTCTTACAATAATGATTATTGTTGGTAGATTCTTGCAATTTGTGACAAGCCCTTGTCTTTTTTGTAAATGTAAAAAAAAAAAACAGATTCATTAGTGTATATTATCATTGTAGACTATTTTACTTTCATTTTGAGTATACAATGTAGAGTAGTTTGCATCTAAAATGTTCGAACACAATATTGTCAGGAGTAGGCCATTCATCGCTTCGAAAAATTGGCAATGGAATGGCCTCAAGCTTACCAAAACTCCCATCCATTTATGGAATATATCTGGATTTATAAAATAATATTCCACTATCTGCAAGCTCCTTTGGACTTCTTCTCTTATACTTCAATTTTCCAACATCTGACTAGATGACATCCAATTATATACATGCAAGTGATTGTGTTGGGCCTCATTCACTCATGCTTGATGGATATAAATCTGAAAACAATTACACTTTCGATAATCATGGGAATTGAAATCATGTACTTTCAATTCTGAATGCATATAAACATGTTGTACTAATACATTTGATATGGAGTTGTCTTACATGAGTAGAATATCTTAAGTAGGTGTCATTGACAACCATGAAGATTGCTAATAGTTTAGGCATCTATAAAAGCCATGCATTCTTTGTCAAATATTCTACGTTAATCTATGGAATAGAGTATTTCTCAAAGAGAGAGAGAGAGAGAGAGAGAGAGAGAGAGAGAGAGAGAGAGAGAGAGAGAGAGAGAGAGAGAGAGAGAGAGAGAGAGAGAGAGAGAGAGAGAGAGAGAGAGAGAGAGAGAGAGAGAGAGAGAGAGAGAGAGAGAGAGAGAGAGAGAGAGAGAGAGAGAAGGAACACAAGAGCATTTGATTATAATTAACACATACATAGATAAAAGAAAATCTGTGAATTGAAGTTGTTGGAATACAATGATTGGATCGTGAAAGGAATCCTGTGACCGATGAGGTTAATAGTAGTTGTGCGCTGAGCACTATGATTCTACTATGCATCTTTAGTTAATCGAAGATACAACTGACATATAAGTCAATCTCTCTATCATCTTAGATTGCTCTCAATTTTTCTCTAAACTCTGTGTCTATGTATATACAAAATAACAGAGTTTATCGCTAATCAGTTCTTGTAAACGATGCATTTAACTTTAATTGAGTGTTTACAAGAAGAGACTAATCTGATTAGTATATTCTACATTTTGAACTGTAGTCAATTGTGAAAAAATCGACTAGTTTAGTTGATCTATTTTAGCAAATTTGAGATCATCACCTAACTTGTATGGATTTTCATATTCAGACTTTGCTGGAGATCAAATGGATAGAAAATCCATAAGTTCTCATGCTATTTTCATAGGTGATGGAGCTATCTCATGGATGTCGAAGAAACAGGCAAGAATCTCATTATCTTCTAGTGAGGCCGAGTATGTAAAGCCTTGACTTCATGCACAAAGGAGATGCTTTGGATCAAAAGGATGGTAATGGATTTTCATTTGCTAGATTTTTCAAAGAATCCAATCATCTTTTGTGATAATTTTTTAGCCCAAAGATTGGCAAGCAATCTTTTCATGCAAGGAACAAGCATTTTGAAGTGGCTTATCAGTTTTGTGAGCGAACAAGTCATGGCAAAGGAGGTGGAGCTTCAACATGTCTCATCAAGGGAGTGTGTGGCTGATGTCTTCACCAAAGCATTGGGGAAAGACTTGTTTATGAAGCATAGAACATACTTGAAGTTTTATCTAAATCTATGCTAAAACCAGTTGAAGAGGGAGTGTGAAAAATTCAACTAGTTTAGTTGATCTATTTTGGCAATTTTGAGGCCAACATGAAATTTCAACTTTTATATTTGTCAATAAAGGCCTAAATAGTGTTTGTAATATTTTTGGCCAGTAGAGAAATGGATAAGGTCGGATTTAGACCCATTCTAATTGGCTAGATACTTAGAATTTGCTTCAAACTGGAACACAGATCATGCTACACAGTAACACAAACAAAAAACACTCTCCACACCAAGCTCACGTAGCAACTGTATTTCTCAAAATGAAATTACACTGTACATATAGTTGTTCACTCAGGCAACCCATGCATGACCCAGGTTGCCGTTGGCGGGTCCCATCGACTTGCCTCGTGGCGAGGCCAACTGATCCCACAGTACAATAGCACAGTGATTCTACTTTAATTCTAACCCTCTCCCTTAAAGTAGAGTCTACTTTTTATACAGTCACATACATAGCTATAAAGTTAACAAACTTTAAGTACATAAAGCTTTGAACTAGACTTATCAAACTTTTCTCCAACAAGTGGCTTAGTGAAAATATCAGCTAGTTGTTCTTCTGTACAACAATGAACAACATGAATTTCACAACTCAGCACCCTCTCACGTATAAAGTGATACTGAATCTCAATGTGTTTGGTTCTCGCATGGAACACTGGATTCTTTGCTAGCTGAATGCCACTCTGACTGTTGCTATGTAATGTCGTGGGCTTTTTCTGCTTCATGCCAACTTCTTCCAAGATTTGTCTCAACCATATAGCTTCATGTGCTGCACTACACATTGCCTTATACTCTGCTTCTGTGGTGGATAGAGCAATTGTACTTTGTATCTTACTAGACCTGGAAAAGCAATTGCCACAAAGCTAGAATACATACCCTGTGGTGGATCTACGATCATCATAGTCACCTCCCCAATCCGCATCCACATAGCCACACAACTCAGGTAAACCATCATGCTTCCTATAAATCAAGCCATAATCTGAAGTGCCTTTTACATAACGCAAAATGTGCTTAGCTGTCTTCCAATGCGTTTCTGTAGGTGCTACCATAAACTGACTTACAATACCAATAGCATAGCATATATTTGGTCTAGTCGTGGTAAGGTAAATCAAGCTCCCTACTAACTGCCTATACAGCGTAGCATCAAATGATTGTGATTCATCAAGCTTAGAAAGCTTTTTACCTGGTTCAATAGGAGTATTCACTGGTTTGCAATCCTGCAACCTAAACCTGTGCAACAACTCTTTGACATACTTCACCTGTGTTAAACCCACTTCGTGTCCTTTTTGCCACACCTCTACTCCAAGGCAATAATGCATCAGGCTGAGATCTGTCATCTCGAATTGTTCCATGACTCTTTCTTGATCATGTCTATCATCTCTTGATTATTTCCCGTAATAATCAATTCATCAACATAAAGGGCAATCAAAGCAACCATACCATCAAAGCATAAGACATATAGATTTGGATCATAATGTGTTCTCACCATCCCCTTTGAATGAAAGTAGGCATCAATCCTGCTATGCACGTGGTGCTTGTTTAAGACCATAAAGCGCTTTCGTCAAGCGACATACTTTATTTTCCTGTCCCTTCGCTACAAAGCCTTCAGGTTGATCCATGAACACCTCTTCTTCTAACTCACCATTTAGAAAAGCATATTTCACATCCATCTGATGCAAAGGCCAACCAAAATGTGAAGCTAAAGCAACAAGTAGACATAGAGTATTCCACTTACATACTGGAGCAAAGGTCTCCTCATAGTCAATGCCTTTACTTTGTGCATACCCTTTGATTACCAATCTTGCCTTGTGCTTTGCTATACTTCCATCTGCATGGTACTTATCTGAGACTTGACTTTCGTTGTCACTTTGCTCATCTAACTTATTGTCCTCGCTTCGCGCATCCGCTTCATCGTTATCACTTTGCTCATCAAACTCATTGATGAGATTATCTTCATCTTCAGAAGTTTCTTTCCTTTCATTCATATGCGGTTGTCGATCCACTGATGCTTTAGTGTATACAATCACTTTCTAAATCCGCATTTTCGTATCCTCAAACCACCTGGATTGTTCTTCTTTCAGCTTAAGCCTTTGATCTTGTTGCTCATACTTTAAAGCATATTCCATAGTTTTCCTTAATCAAAACCCAAGCTATAGAGAAGTAGTTTGTAGATAGTTTTCTACAATGCTCCGATATTGAGTTTGTAAGCCATATATATAGCATTGTACAAGATATAATTCTCCATAATCGAATACTAGGACCATTTGTTGGAATTCTCGATTGTACTCAGCAACTATAGTTATCTGGTTCAAAGAATACCATTGGATGAAGTCGGATCGATTGAAGATCTGTCTACAAACTATTTTGAAATTTAACCATTTCTCGGAAAGAAAGTCGTGAACGATGTTTCACCATGATTGAACACGTCCTTGGAGACCCGATGAAGCAAAAAAAACCATACTACTATCACCAATACATCCACTATAGTAGAAGCTATAATCCAAATCTTCTAGCCAATTGTCTACATTAATGGAGTGAATACTTCCATCAAAGATAGGACTAACGTATTCAAATAGTCGTTGATTGTAACAATAAGGTTTCCGTTGAGCTATGGCTTTCAACCATTCATTGATATGGTTTGTAGATAAGTGATCCAGAGCAAGTACAAGATCCATCATATCGCGTAATTCCATAAAACTAGCGGCATAAATGAATTTGGAAAGAGTTACTTGAAGCACATTTTTTATAGGCGTTTGAAGGAAACCCACATAGTAGTTCAAACACTTTCTATAATCAAATTTTGTCTTCCAAATCAATGCCAAGAATTTTTGATTGAATTGATTTACAGATTTAGTTTGTTCAAGAGATTCGAATAATTTCACATAAAATCTTGTAATACTATCAATGCAAGCAATTTTGAATTGACTGTGTTCGGATATGCTTGAGTATCCCACCATGTGTTTAGATATGCTTGAGTATCCCACCATGCTCAAACTTGTCTTTGAAAGCAAAGTAGATTTTGCTCTCTTCAGAATAATGGTGAGGACGAAAATAAGCTTCTAATTTAGTCAACCAATCATCAATGCTAATTGAACTTGGTTGTCCGCCGTCAAATGCAAGGCTGTAATGTATGATTTCAGATTGTATTTCATCAATAGATGGACGTTGAATGTCTTGACTATAATGGTAATCCATCATTAATGACTAATGAAGAATTGTGGACTATGAATTCATTGTCTGAAATTTATTCAGCATGGTATTTTACAAGTTGTTAAAATTGCTCTTCTCCACCCACTTAAAGATTATGCGTCCTCGAAGAATAAAGTGGTTGTGAATGGAAAATGTAACAAATTAAAATGACGTAGCAGTTATGTTCTTTTGCAACCATGAGCAATTTGGCTTTGTACAACATCGAATTCCGAGCTCAGACGAAAGAGATATGAAGATTCGAAAAACTATCGAAAACACGTAAAAATTGACTCAAGAAAAGGGTCTTTAAAAAATAAATGGAAAGTAATAATTAAAAACTTTCGATAACTTAGCAATGTCAGGCTCGTCGTTCTGATCACTTTCATTTTACTGCATTGAAATCAGAGCCTACACTAAAAAGTTATGTGGAGTTATAGAATAAGAAGCAAAATCAAATTTAACAACTTAGAATAAGGGGTTGTAAAAAACATTTACAAACTGGACTCTATAAACTTTGAAATCCATGAAATATTTCTATGCTCGGGAATAATTGTAGGAACCGTAGGAAATTACGAAGATTTAGGACAGTTTTTTTTTGCTCGAGCATGGAGGAGAGGAGAGGGAAAGGAATATAATTGGGAATATTCTCAAGAAACAGATTCTGGAATATTCTCGGACCTTAGGTGCCGCATGCAGAGAGAGGGGAGGGCACCGCAGAGAGAGAGGGGAGGGGGGGAGAGAGAGAGAGAGAGAGAGAGAGAGAGAGAGAGAGAGAGAGAGAGAGAGAGAGAGAGAGAGAGAGAGAGAGAGAGAGAGAGAGAGAGAGAGAGAGAGAGAGATGGAGAGGGTAGGTATAGGGAGAGCGGGGGCCTAGGATTAGGAAGAGAGGGGCATGTGTGTGACGTAGGCACAGGGAGAGAGTAGGGTGTAGGGCTTTAGAGAGGGGATGGCTCAGCTTGGGGAGAGGCCAGTCACAAGAGGGGTGAGCGAGGGCGCGAGTGGGCGTGGGATTTAGGTATAAGGTTTTGGTTTTGTTTTTTCTGTTTTTTATTAGCCCTAAATTTTTGAGGGTTTAAAAATTTGAGTAGGGTGTATTTTTAGGTTTTTGGCACTTTTCTCTTTCTAACTTAATTGTGAGGGTAGGGTTAGGGCTGTGCAAGGGTAGGGTTAGGTCAATTTTTTTTTTTTAATTTGAATTGCGAAACTTCAAAATGAAGAAATTGAAGTTTTTTTTTAACAAAGAAACAAAACTTTAAGTTTGAAGAAGTGAAGTAAATCTCTCTTACTTGGAAAAATCCACAAGAAATTTTTTAGAATTTTGGCTAGTCTGACCTATCTCCACTAATTTGATCATAACCTCCTCAATATTGATCCAAATCACACAAACCCAGTACATTTGAAAAGCTAACAAAAGCTCTATCAGCCTGTAGGATCAAATTAATGATTGAATGTGATTTGATAGGTCAAATTAACAACAAAACAGGGCTAAAAATTTTGAAAGAAGAAAATTAGCAAAACTAGAGCTAGGAATCAAGATTTGTCATAACTTTTGTAATACTAATATAAATGACCTGCCATGTGGATCAGATCAAAGCGACAATGCTTTAAAATCTTAAGTAAAGAAACTTGAGATTTAAACTCAAACGAAATCTGAAAAATTTAAACAAAGTGAAAGAAAAATTCTAATCACCTATTTTGACAGCTTTTGGGAGAATTGCAATAACGTTTGCATCTCTTACCCAAATTGCTTGCAAATTACTGAAAATGAAAGCTGAAACAAAGCTCTACAAATTTATAGAATCAAATTAGAAATGAAAAATAAATTGAATGTCGAAAATGGGTTTGAATAGACCTGAAAATTTCAAAATTAAAATTAGAAAAAAAAAGCTACAAATGCAGTAAATTTATCAAATCTAATGAAATTCACATAGAATCATCATGAACTTAGGAATGAAAGAAAGAGTACATATCAATGGAAACAAGCATGAATTCATGTAGATAAGGCACATGAGACCTAGCAAAGGAAATCCCCATAGCTCATATTCACAAGGAGGAAGCAAGAAGCTCTCACTTGCAAATGAGCCAAAAGATCCCAAAAGTGATGTCTCTTGCCTAGTTATAGACAATGCTCTCACTTAACTTAACTTAACTATCTTGAGGGATAATTAGCCCTTGTTAAGTATTATTTAAACTACTTTGGGCCCTTATTGGCCGATTATTCTTATTAATTACTTTGAAGGGCCTAAAGAGGGAACTGCCTTGTTCTTAAGGCTAATAGCTCCTTTTGGGCCTACAAAGCTTACATTGGATATTATCTTGCATGTATGAGCATGGATGTACTAAAAGTACATGACACAGAACTCAAGCAGAATAGAAAGAGATTTGCAGACACCTTTCTCAGTCGATAATCGGGTCTATAATGTATTCTATGAGATGCACACGATCTGATCTAGCATATGCGGTAAGCACACTACCACAATACATGTTCAATCCAGGCCTACAACATTGGAAGGCTTTGCAAAGAATGTTGAAGTACATTCAAGCTACAAAACACTATGCTTTGTGCTATAATGGCAATATAGAAGCTACACTTACAGTAGTCACCTATTCAGATTCAGATTGGGCAGGAGACGTGGATACCAGAAAGTCCACATCTGGTTATATTTGTTTCCTTGCAAGAGGACCCATTTCATGGAACAACAGAAAGCATAACTGCATTTCATTGTCCTCTACAGAATTTGAATATGTTGCAGCTACATCAGTAGTGAAGGAAATTATTTGGCTCAGAAGGTTACTACAAGGTCTTCAATTTCCACAGATAAGTCCAACTATACTCCAATGCGACAATCAGAGCTGTATAGCTCTATCTCTGAACCCATGAACTCATTCTAGAACTACACACATAGAAGTTCAGTTTCATTTTCTTAGAGAGAAAGTTCATAATAAAGAAGTTGTACTAAGTTATTGTCGTACAGATAGTATGTTGGCTGATATTTTGACAAAACCTTTGTCAAGGAAAAAACATTCTACTCTGGTAGATTTGTTAAGTCTCAATTTAAATTCAAATTCATAGTCGTAAGCTTAAGGAGTGATGTTGGAATTAATCTTACTCTTATGCATCCTAACCGCCCTCCGCTTCACTCTAAGAAAATCACTCTCTCCAAACGTCTGTAGACATACACGCAAAGTTCCAACAGGCAACCACAACCGCACCGCAAGAGTCTCTTCTACGGTCAATATGCGGTCTTATGCAATGGCACAACTCATCGAAGAAACACCGCCAAGGCACCGCTTGAGTCTAGCCTGTGGTCACAATGCAAAGTGGACAAAACCGCAAGAGAACCGAAGGATACCGCAAGTCAACGATTTGTGAAAAATTGTCAACTAGTAGTATTTTCCTAACTTGAGATTTTGTAGGCCTATGGCCAAATAAAAGTTAGAGATAGGTTCATACATGTATGTAGAGGCCCAAAGTATGTGTACACTACTTTTGAGGTCACATTAATTAGAGGAGGTCGAGTGTGGAGCTCTTCTATTGGCTCATAATTTGGTGCATTCCTATTTGACCAAATTTCTAGGTATATGGGTGAATCCTATTGGACCCCAATTTTAGCCTATCATAAGACAAGTGGCCAAGAGGCACTATGGCTGCTATAAATAGCCATCTCCACGAGTATGTACACATCTCATTTTCATTCTATTGAATGAATGTTATGCTCTTTGAAGATCCATCTTCTTCTCTCTCACTTTTTTGTTCATATCTTGCATTCTAGCCACTAGAATTGTGATTTCTTTGTTGCTATGGCTTCACACGTGTGAAATGCAGGTTGTAGGCTCTGAAGTACGGACAGGGACAGCAAGTTTCTGTTTGTGGAAGCTTATGATCAGATTTTGATGTTTAGTTGATGTTTAGTATGCTTAACATCACAATTTCTATCATTTTTTTCAATCTAGATGTGCATAACTTCCATGGCCAAGATCTTTATGAAACTTTAGCATCTTTTGGATCTGAGTTTTTCACATGGTATCAGAGCATTAGGCGGCCAAATGTGCAGGTTTTGCCAGATTTAGAAGAGATTTGTGGGCGAGTTTGCTTTTGTAGCATTCCAATCAAGTTTCTAGCTAAAAATCTTGTTGATTTATGTGTAGAAATTGGATCTTTGTGATCAAAACATCATTTGTATGCATTTCAATTGAAGTAGGGCGAATTCCCTCTGTACTTATCAGAATAAGGAGACAAAAATTGTTTTGGAAAGAGGGAGATGCAAGATCCAACAAGATCCTATTAGTTTTCCATTCTAGCATATAGTTTTTTGATTCAATTTCTTGCTTCTTCATGTCAAAAACTTCAAAATTGATGTAACCCTCTGATTTTCAGTTTGCTGAATGATTCAAGAGTGTATTTCAATCTTAGGAGTGAGGGAAAAGCAAGTATATTGAGGTTTGGTCTTGGTTTGATCAAGAAATCATAAAACTAGTGGCTAAAATTAAGGAAAAAGTGAGGAAAAGAGAGAAAAAGTAAGGTTTTAGGTTCCAAATCTTTGTGATTTCTTCTTGTGTTTCATTTGTTGATTCAAGAGAGTGCTTAGTGCATTGGAACAGGTCAAAGATCAGAGATCAATCATTGCAACATGGCTACAAATGGAGGCTACATGTTGGAAAGCAATGATAGGCTTACCTCCCTCAACTATTCTACTTGGAAAGTAAGGATGGAGTCTTTGCTTGAGATGAATGAGTTGATGGATATTGTTGTAGGTGTGGAGGAGAGACCTTTGGCACCTCAAGAACAATTGAGGTATGACAAGAGGGCAAAGAAAGCCCTTCACATGATCAAGATGAATGTGACAAATGAGCTTATCAAAGAGGTTGGTAAGTGCACATCATCTAGTGAAGCTTGGGAAGCCTTGAAGAAGGTTTATGAATCCAAGTCTACTTCTAGAGTGTTGACTTTAAGAAGGCAAATCTTTTCTTGTATGCAAAAGAAGAGTGAGAATGGACATGCTTTTGTTTTGAGAGTTAAAGCATTGAATGATGAGTTAGCATGCATTAATGATGGCATAAATAATGAGGAGCTTGTTCAAGTGATTCTCAATGGCTTGTTGGATGATCATGCTAATCTTGTTCAAAGTTATGCTATCCAAAAATGTTTACCAAGTGTTGGAGACTTGCAAGAGGTCTTGTTGGCTGAAGAATTCAGGTTGCAAGCAAGAGTGGGAGCATCTTCTACATCTCAAGGAGGAGAAGAGGAGGCAATGTTCTCTAAAGGCAAGTTCAAGGGCAAAGGTAAAAGCAATTGGTCTAAAGGGCAAGACCAAGGTGAGCACTCTACTTTTGGCAAAAAGAAGGATAGATCTAAGCTAAAATGTTTCTATTGTGGAGTCAAAGGGCATTTTGCTAGTGATTGTTTTAAGAAAAAGAGGGATCAAGGGGAAAAGCAAACCAATCTAACTATTGATGAGGGTGGGGATGAGCTTCTTTCAAATGATGCTTTTGTTATGTCATCTTGCTTGTTGGCTAATCATGGAGACATTGATCCTTGGTGGATTGATAGTGGAGCCACTTCTCATATGACATATCATAAAGAGTATTTTTCATCCTTAATGGCATTTGATGGTGATAGGAAGGTAATCTATACCGCAAATGATGGTGAGTGTGCAATCAAGGGGATTGGCACAATTCCTATTTCACTTTCTACAAATAGGAATATAGAATTGAAAGATGTTTTGCTCATTCCATCCATTACCAAGAACTTACTTAGTGTAAGCCAAATGCTTGACAAAGGATTCAAAGTTGAGTTTGATGGTGATGCTTGCTTGATCAAAAAGGGGTGTAGTATCATTGCAAAAGGGAAAAGGCAAGGGAAATTGTTCAAGCTTGATGCATGTGTTGTTGCTAACCAAGTTGGATGCATGGCAAATGAACAAATGTCAATTCAAGAGGTATGGCATAAAAGGATGGGACATCTCAACTACAAGGCCTTGGAGGTAATAGCCAAAAAGGAGGTAGTAAGGGGACTTCCCAAGTCTCTTACTTGCTTGAATCATGTTTGTGAAGAATGTGCTTTGTCTAAATCACATAGATTGCCATATACTAGATCTATATCTAGATCTAAGATGCCTTTTTCTCTCTTGCATTCGGATATTCATGGTGTTACTACAATTAGCAATGGAGGTGCTAAGATGTATGTAACTTTCATTGATGATTTTAGTAGATTTTGTTGGGTTTATCTACTAAAGAGCAAGGATGAGGTGTTTGATGTGTCTGTCAAGTTCAAAGTTGCTATTGAGACTCAATTTACAACCAAAATCAAATGCTTGAGGAGCGACAATGGTGGTGAATACATTTCTAACAAATTCAAAGCCTTTTGCGATGAGCATGGGATCAAGAGGGAGTACACATGTCCAAGAACACCACAACAAAATGGAGTGGCCGAGAGGAAGAATAGAACCTTGTGTGAGAGTGCAAAGGCAATGAGATTGAATGCTAATCTTCCTAAACCTTTTTGGAGTGATGCTTTGTTGTGTGCAAATTTCCTATGCAATAGATGGCCAAGTGTTGTATTGGAAGGAAAAACCCCTTTTGAAGCTTTGTTTGGTACGAAGCCTAATGTCAAGTTTCTAAGAACTTTTGGATGCATTTGCTACTTCAACATTACTCTTGATGATAGAACTAAGGAGGATCCATCTTCAAGAAAGGGCATTTTTGTTGGTTATAGTGAAGTAAGCAAAGCATATAGGATTTATGTTCCTTCAATCAAGAAAGTGTTCACAAGTAGGGATGTCATTTTTGATGAAAGTAACATTCCAAAAGTTGTTTCAAGTGATGATGGTGTTGTTGCAACTAATGTGCTTGATGACAATGGAGTTGATGACACATTGGATGTGGATGTTGAAGAAGCCTCTTCAAGTCAAATTCCAAGGAGAACTCCAAGGCATAAAGTGAAACCCTCAAGGCTCACTTATGATGGCAAAGGTAAGCAAGTGGTGGATGGATCCAACTATGCTTTCCTAACTTCTTTTGATGTACCTTCATGTGTAGATGAAGCAAGGCAAAAAGAGGAATGGATCCAAGCAATGGATCTTGAGTTTGAAGCACTTATGAAGAACAACACATGGAGATTGGTGGAGCTTCCAAAGGGCAAAAGTGCAATTGGATGCAAATGGATCTTCAAGGTAAAGACAAATCAAGATGGATCTATCAACAAGTTGAAGGCAAGGTTGGTGGCTAAAGGTTATGCTCAAGAGCATGGCATTGACTATGAGGAAACCTTTGCACCCGTGGCAAAGATGGTGAGCATAAGAGTAATCATTTCCCTTGCAACTCTTTATGGATGGGATCTTTGGCAATTAGACATTTCTAATGCTTTCTTGAATGGTGATCTTGAAGAGGAAGTCTACATGGAGCAACCCGAGAGCTATGTTTCTCATAGCAAGCCTAATCATGTGTGTTTTCTACAAAAAAGTTTGTATGGTCTTAAGCAAGCACCAAGGAGTTGGTATGCTAGGCTTAACTCTTTTCTACTTTCTCAAAACTTCACTATGAGTGAGTATGATCATTCACTTTACTTTAGAATTAGTGCTAATGATGTTACAATCCTTCTAATTTATGTGGATGACATTATTTTAAGTGGAGGGAACAAGGAAGATATAGAAGATATCAAGAAAGCACTAAAAAAGGAATTTGAAGTGCATGATCTTGGTCTTTTGAGCTATATCTTAGGAATAGAAGTAATTAGAACTTCTCAAATCACTTTTATTTCACAAGAGAAGTATGCTATTTCTATTCTCAATAGATTTCATATGGTAGATGCAAATCCTATTGATACACCTATGGAATCACATGTAAAGCTAACTATAAGAGGTAATGAAAGATCCTTCGAGGACATTACTCTCTATAGGAAGCTAATAGGTTCTCTTATATATCTAACCATCACAAGACCTGATTTATCTTATTGTGTTGGTAGATTAAGCCAATTCATGCAAGATCCTAGCATAGAACATTGGAAACTAGGAAAGAGGATCTTGAGATACATCTCGGGAACAAAAGATTTTGGCATTGTTTATAGAGGCTCATCACCTAACTTATTTGGTTTTTCAGATTCAGATTTTGCAGGAGACCTTATGGATAGAAAATCCATAAATGCACATGCTATTTTCATAGGTGATGGAGCTATCTCATGGATGTCGAAGAAACAAGCAACTATATCACTTTCTTCTAGTGAGGCCGAGTACAAAGCTTTGACATCATGCACAAAGGAGATGGTGTGGATCAAGAGGATGATTATGGAGCTTCATTTGCTGGATTTTTCAGAGAGTCCAATCATCTTTTGTGACAACCTTTCAGCCCAAAGTCTAGCAAGCAATCCGGTTTTCCATGCAAGGAGCAAACATATCGAGGTGGCTTACCATTTTGTGAGAGAACAAGTGTTGGCAAAAGAGATCAAGCTTGAACATGTCCCATCAAAGGAATGTGTGGCTGATATCTTTACCAAAGCATTGGGAAAGGACTTATTTTTCAAGCATAGAACAAGTCTTGGTGTACTTTCTAAATCTATGCTAAAACTAGTTGAAGAGGGAGTGTGAAAAATTGTCAACTAGTAGTATTTTCCTAACTTGAGATTTTGTAGGCCTATGGCCAAATAAAAGTTAGAGATAGGTTCATACATGTATGTAGAGGCCCAAAGTATGTGTACACTACTTTTGAGGTCACATTAATTAGAGGAGGTCGAGTGTGGAGCTCTTCTATTGGCTCATAATTTGGTGCATTCCTATTTGACCAAATTTCTAGGTATATGGGTGAATCCTATTGGACCCCAATTTTAGCCTATCATAAGACAAGTGGCCAAGAGGCACTATGGCTGCTATAAATAGCCATCTCCACGAGTATGTACACATCTCATTTTCATTCTATTGAATGAATGTTATGCTCTTTGAAGATCCATCTTCTTCTCTCTCACTTTTTTGTTCATATCTTGCATTCTAGCCACTAGAATTGTGATTTCTTTGTTGCTATGGCTTCACACGTGTGAAATGCAGGTTGTAGGCTCTGAAGTACGGACAGGGACAGCAAGTTTCTGTTTGTGGAAGCTTATGATCAGATTTTGATGTTTAGTTGATGTTTAGTATGCTTAACATCACAATTTCTATCATTTTTTTCAATCTAGATGTGCATAACTTCCATGGCCAAGATCTTTATGAAACTTTAGCATCTTTTGGATCTGAGTTTTTCACACGATTGTGGTCAACATGTGGCCGCAACTGCACCGCAATATCACGCTCCCACTTGCGTACAAAGGAGATTTCCCGTAAGTACATGTTCACATCTTCACACTACGCCAATAACCGATGTATGGATCTACTCTTAGAACTGTTAATGGTCTTTTAAACTGTAAGATTAGAATAATACATGATCATTTGACAACTATATAAGCAAATGAGCATTAGAAGAAGAACATCGAGATCAATCCATCTATTGACAGAGATCAAACGACCAAAACTGGAGTTTTTTAGTAGCTGACTCCTCATAGTTAGTGATCATAGAAAGATAAAGTAAAGTAGTTTGAAAGATAGCAATTATCTAATTTTGTAAGTAGGATCACATGCTCAGCACTATTGTTTTGTGATATGATCATTGTTATTGGGGCAAAAATACACGGTCGGGACCTTGGGGGCTGCTAAAAGGAAGGAAGAGTAAATGGAAGGGCGAAAGTGAGTGGCGGTGGAGTGGGACTTGTAAAGGTGGTTGTTGGAATTGGAGTGGCAATGAGAGGTGAAGACTATTGGGGAGGTGAGGATTGGGTTGTGGTGGCTTGCTCCCGTATGCTCTCTTTCTTCACCTTGGTATTCAGTGAAACCATAGATTCTACCAGGGTGATTTTCTCCTCTTTTTTTCTTGGACACTTTTTGCTCAATTTTTTTTATCGATTTCGATTCGGGTGTCCCTAATAGAGGATCTACTAGGCTCCATTTTCACAGATGGAGCAAGTGGATCATTCAGTTTACTCGCAAGGTCTATTAATGAAATTAGCAGCCTAGATGGAATTGGGGTTATTGTCTTGGCTAGATCTACGGTTGTCATCTCATAATGACACTTCTAATCGATAAATGGCTTCGTATATTCACCTGTCCCACTCTAATATTTGACAAATGACGTCTAACCACTTTCAAGCCGTGAGGTAGTTTCTTCAGTGTCTACCTCATTTGGAAGAGAGGTGGCCCTTGGTGTTGCAAGCAAGTGATACCTCTCAGGTTCCAAGAACCATAGGACTTCATCATCAATGTACTCTCATCCCTCATCAAGTTTAAGCCCTTGACTTTGTTCAGTTGCTTACAGATCACTAATCCCAAACAGTGCCTCATGGGATAACCACTGAACTTGTATCATGAAATTTTGAATTTCAAGAACGTTGTTCTTTGGCTCACTCCCCATCTCTCCCGTGATGGAATTCAAAACTTGGTCTTCTTTGGCTAGGTTGGATTGTGTGGAAGAGTTATCACTTGAGAGATCTATCATAGAATTCAAACAATCGACCATGGCTAAGGCCTCCATCCAATCAACTACTTCGGTTTGGAAGTCATCCTTAATCACTATTCACCTCCAACATCTTCGGTGTTTCGATGATTCGATGTCTTCTTCTTCGATTTGCTTGGTAGTAGCCCCAATGAGCTTCCTATTACTTTCCTAAATCCCATGTTAATCTAGTTCCATTCATATCGCTACAATTTTACATGCATTGTCGCACAGTTTGTAGAAACACTCTATTACTAAAGACGGGCAAGTGAATGGCACCCGACTTGTCAGAGTTGGCCAACTTATCGGGGAAGGTCAACTAGGCCGACTTTCGACTCAATCGACATATTGGGAAAACTCGACTTGTCCCACATATTGACTTATCGACTACTCCAACTTAATTGGCCACGACAGTGACTAGCTCGATTCCGAATAGTCAAAGCCTTCTCACGTCCACTTTCTATACTGTGCAATGACTCGGACAATGACAACAGTAGCCACGATCTCCTCTAGACGACACAACGGCTCCACACCATCTTCTTTGTACACTCATCTGCACAAACGTAAATCATATATAGATGACCATTGTAATCTAATTAAGTAAGAAGTAAGTGGATCAATTATAGTGATTTATAGAGAGACAGACACTGTAGATGTTTTCATGCATCGATTCTTTCTTCAGACTTATTGTCAGCAATAAGCTCATAACTTCTACATAGCGAAGCTAGCTTCCTGAGCATGCAGTTTTGTCCGCTATTGTCTTGTGCTCATAGCATCAATCTAACTTGTATTTCTATACATAAATCTGAATCAATTACTGTCTTTTATTGTCTTCAGAGTTCTTGTCAAAATTGTATGTTTAAGCTACTTCATCTTTCTATATGACTTTCTTATTGCTTTGTCTGATTGTCTACTCTTCCGCTTCCGCAATTAATCTCACGATCAAGCTCTATTTTACCTTTGTCTTCGCTTACTATGGTAGTAGTGCACGCATCGAGGGAATCGATTGACCACTACCTTCGCGCAGTAGTTGGGCATTTTGATCCGATTGTTTGACCAGTGCATGCAAAAATGCAGTGTCGCATTTTTTGCATTTTTTGCCTATTCAAATTTACTTATATTTATGTAGACTGCGCAATTGTCGCTTTTCTAGAAGTGTCGCAAAATGCCAGTGGTGAAAAAATGACAGTGTCAAGTTTTTTGCCTGTGGAAATTCCTGAGTAAAAATGCAGACTGTAGTGACAAACAGTTCAAATATGCAGACTGTGCGACAACACGAGTAAAAATGCAGCAGCATGAATGGAGGCAGATTAACATAGGATTTAGGAGAGTATAAGAGATAAATCCAACACCCCCCCTTAATCTGGATTCGTGAATGCCTTGATCTTCAGACTAAGCAATGCACAAAACTTGTTGTGTGCATTAACACTTAATGCCTTTGTAAATATATCTGCAACCATCTCATGCGTTCTACAGTACGTTAAGCTTACCTCCCTGTTGAAAACCTTGCCCCTAATATAGTGATATCGAATTTCAACATGCTTACTCCAAGAGTGAAGTCTAGGGTTGGCCGAGAAGGCAATAGCACTCTGACTATCACAAAATATGATTGTAGGGCTGTACTAATACAAACTAATGTCTGACAATAAATTTTTCAACCAAAACGCTTCTTTAATGAGAAGCAGCAATGTATTTTGCTTCTGTAGATGAAAGAGCGATAGAGGTTTGCTTACGACTGTTCCATGAGATAGGACCGCCGTTGAAGAAGAATGTAAATCCAAATGTGGACTTACGATTGTCTACATCTCCTCCCCAACTTCCATCAGAGTATCCACTGAGCTGATAGAGATTGTCGTTGTTGACTTCTCCATAGCAGATGCACTGGTCCATGGTAGCTCAAATATACCTCATGACTCTTATGAGAGCCTTCCAATGGGTAATGTCAGGATTAGCCATATATTGGCTGAGTGAGCTTACTGCAAAAGAGACAGATCTTTACAGTCCTAGAATTTTCTTTCCAAAATTACTGATGTCCCATACCGTCAGCTTTTCCTTCCAGAAAATCCTTAACCGTCTTATCTGATATTCTAGAGATCCATTGATCATCTAGCTATCCTATAATCCATATAGGATATTATCTCTTGTTCCTATAAATTGGAAAATCCATTTATTTGGATGACTAGTTCAGATGGATACCACAATCCACACCTAATCTTGTTATCTAAACAGAAGAATTAACATGATTTAATATTACATTTAGATCCTTTCTGGTTAATGATAAGCTTCGAATCCCCCTGGATCCAAGAGCACTAACTTAGGGATAAGCGTCTATCAATTAACAGATTCAATGTAATCCATGTATAAATTCTTCTTCTAACATCACAATTGACATCCAATACTGCGGATAAATCAATGGTCACAAAGATATCAGTATTAATTCAACTAAATGAATTTAATCTAGGAAATTAATATCCGGTATTCAGCAATTATTTATAGAGATTACCAAAATTCTAACTGCAAAATACATTTTCCGAATCACACTTACTACCATTGATGTCCACTCTTTTTCCCTCCTTAGAATTTTCAATACCCTGAAAATGTATTTCAACTAAGGTACTAAGAAGAGGTAACGACATTAGTAAATGTTTTAAAATTAATTACTGTAGAAAAAATTTTGAAACAATTTCTATTCTATACTTGGGCTGAATTACCGATATACAAAAAAATCAACTACTAGCTACTAGTCTGATCTTTTGAATATTATTTCACCATAGGATTTAACTGGAAATGAAATCATTTTTTTAATTCATATTATTATGATTTTTCCAGTAAAATTGGACTGTTTTTCCCATTTATTGATTGGTCTAACATTACTCCGTTGATATTGACAAAAACTATCCAAACTCAAAATATGAAATCACATGGATGGAAATCCTACCAATAGGATTTCAGTAACCCTTAAACTGTATTTAACGAAATTTAACTGTTTGGATAAAGAGTTCTGTCACCTCCCATCATATCTGGTCATTTCATATTGTTTGACGATTTTATATTCAATTTTCACGAGTATCATGCCCAAACATTTACTTGATCCATTTCCAACGATCAATATCGATTAGAAATATCCCAGACAAGTAACAAATTTCAAACTTTTAGCCAAATTCAAGAATCACAAAGGGATTAAAATTTAAGCTTTCGATTTGGGAAGAACTCGGCTTCCAAAGTTTAGTCACCATCAAGAACAGTACCTAAAAAAATAAAATTTTTTTAAACTGGGTACCGTCTTGAAAAAAAAATAACCATGAGGAACAAATATCTTGTTGTTTATCCTAAATCCGTGAACCCTAGTTCACCGACTCACTGTTAGGATAACAAGATTTATAGTGTTTCACCTTTATACTTATGTTTAAGTATAAAGAGAACAAATTGTTTCCATGCATCCCTGGAAATGTCCCTCTCGCATGAAGAAATGGGAGGTGGACACTTTGCAGCGAAGGTAACCGTACGGAAGATCCTATAATCCAGCTTTTGGTGGACAACAATGCATAAGGATACTGAAGCATATATCAAACAATGTGATGTATGTCAGAGGGCATGCAGACCAACGAAAGTGAACTATGAACCGTTACATCTTGTATTGGCTCAAGCACCATTTGAGAAATGAAGACTCGATTATATCAGCCCTATTCAACCAGCTGCTCGTAGTACCCAAGCCCGATATATCATGCTACAGATTATCTCACAAAGTGGGTTGAAACCAAAGCAGTGTCTGTAGCAAATGCTAGGTCCACTACAAAATTCCTTTACGAAAACATCATTGTGCGCTTCGGATGCCCAGTGGAGATAGTCAATGATCGAGGGACTCACTTTGTCAACGAGACCAATAAGGTCTTATTAGAAGAGTTTTTCGTAATCCATCGTTTCAGCATGCCTTATTACCCAAGAGGCAATGACCACACTGAATTTTCTAATAAGATTTTGTGCGGCATTTTGAAAAAGACCGTGGAAGCAAACAAATCATATTGGGAGCACAAGCTACATGCTACTATGTGGGCTTTCATAATTGCATAGAAAGGTAGCACCGAACAGATGTCATTCCAACTGGTTTATGGCTAAGATGCAGTCATGCCGGTGGAATTCCTTGTTCCACTCTTCACATTGCCACAGTGCAATGATTGGATGATACAAGATCACTCCACCTTTGCCACAAAGCGCTACACAAAGTGTGCGAAACACGCTTGTTAGCAATCCATGCCCTTGTTGCAGAAAAAGCATGTCCCAAGGCTTGGCACGATCGTCGTGCAAGCCTAGATCTCTTCTTGTATCTAGCTAACTCCTGTGCACCTAGAGGTTCATCTTCATCTTCAATCATAAACTCATAAAGGTCTTGGAGCACCATGAGTGACTCCATCCTAACCTTTCAAATATTAGTAGAAATCCCATCTTACCAGTGAATTCTACACACAAGAAATGGATTTGATTGACTTTCAAACTCACAAAGGTTTCACACTTGTAGTCTTTCACTCAAATTAGATTTCTAATCCAACAAATGGACTTCTAATCTCAGTTCTGTCACTCCCTCATAAAGTTGAAAAGAAGATAAGATGATGTGAAATCTACTTTCAAACAAATCTTGCCAATCTTGGCTATTTTTGGACAAAGAAATGACTTAATCTCCCTCACACACTCACATGTGAACAATATGGATTTTGATCCCTTCCAAGTCTGAGATCAAATCCCCTCACCAAAACTTAGCTTCTAGCTCGCCCTCACAAGACTAGTTTTTTGCACCAAAACTGCTAAAAATGGATTTGATTAGATCAATGATCAAAGCTCTTGTACTTGGCTCTGATACCATGTGAAAGTACAATACTTTTTAGACCATAAAAAACAAAGATCATAGACACAAATATGAGCCCACACATGTGAAGAGTAGCCTGCTATACGGATTTAGAACAGTGTTTGACTCTAGTCAAAGTGTTGGTTTCATTTGGATCACAAAATCAATGTACATAGAGAGGACAAACTCGAGATTGCCAATGAGCTCCAAAAATGATCTATCTTCTCACTATGGGAGCTTGGAATACATAGCAAAAATCACTTCCTTTGTAAAGTTAGGTGAATTTCCAGCATGTAATAAAGAAGCTAACTCACTCTTTTTGCCCTAAAATGAAACCCTAGTCTATTTCCTAGAGTCATGCTTGGTAGGTGCATGGTTGTTCAAAATCTCATTTCAAATCAAGGTCTAGATCTTATAAACTAGGGACCTCTACCAAATAGACACAACCACCTCTCTTGAATCGAGCTAACCCACTTTAGGAGTGGATTGCCATGTGGCATACATGTGTGAAAAAAACTATACACAAAAATGTACAATATGCTACATGGCTAGATTTGCCAATGTTGGCAATTTTCCACATTGCTTAGTCTGAAAATCTAGGCTTTTATAAATTCAGATTAAGAAGGGTTTTTGGATTTATTTCTTCTCTTTCTACATTCCATAGTTAATCTAGATTCATTTATGCTACTGCATATTTACTCGCATTGTCACACCATTTGTAGAAATACACAAGAATCACAAACATGTACCTATGCGACAGTCAAACTATCGAGGGAGTCAAACTATTGAAGGAGATTCGAGTGTCGACTATCGGCTATTGACATGCACTCAAATTTTCAATCGAATAACTATCAAATCGAACATTCGAACTTTGTCCCCTCAATTCTAGTGAATTTGACTTCGACTTGAATCGACAAATTATCAACTATCTAACTGACGTTGTACCACTCTAAATAAAACTAGTCATCTATGTAAGCTAGTTTTAGCATTGTGCAACTATTTTGATAGGTCAACAACCACAATCACCACCTGTTCGGATAGTGATAGCCATGAATGCCACCCACCAGAGAGTGATAACCATGATTGCCGCCAAGATCCACATCAGACGAAATAACTCAACATCTCTATACATTTAGTATATATGTTTGATTAAATGTATAGCTAAGTATGAAGTATCAAACAATTGAGGATCAATCAACATACACAATATATATTGTTACATCAATTAAATTTAGACAGAGAGTCAAAATAAGCTATCGAATTTTTTTTGAATCATCGAAACTGCTATAGAACCAGAGCTAGTTCCGAGTACGTGGTTATCAACACAATTGTATTGTGCTCGTTATCTCAACTGATTTGTATTTATTACTTTCTGAATCAATCCATTGTATTATTGAATTTAGATTTATATCAGTATGCATGTATGCTACTCTGATTAACAGTTGTATACAATGCTACTCTCATACAAATTGTCTGAACTGTCTGTCGCTTCCACAACTACTAGTCTATCGACTTTGTGTTTGTCTATGTAATCAACCTTATCAATTCTAATGACATCGAAGTTAGAATCAAGTAGAGTTAACCAAGTCAGTCAACTCACCATTCTAATTCGAACTCAATAGGCATAATACATGCACTGAGGGGGAGGGCTCCTTCCCTTATCCCAACAATTAGGATTTTTTCGTATGATTAACGATAGCTAAAAAAATCCATTAGTGTCTATTGTTGTGGAAATGTGATAACATGTCTCCCGTATGAATTTGGTGACAATTCCTTGGAATTTGTGCAACAAACGTTTGACGTTGATGAATGTTTGATTTTGTGGTGATGTAGAGAAGGAGAAAAAGAGGGGTAAGAAAGATATGGAAAAAGAGAATGGCATAAGAAAAACAATGACAAAAAAAGGCCAAATGTATCACTCAAATTGGAGGGAGAGAAAATGAAAGAGTTATATATGACAGGAGATAGTTATAATATAAATTAATTAAATAAGAGAAATAAAAGAAAATCAATTTTCATGCTTTTTGAATGACTTTTTTTTTTGGCTGAACGTAGACAAGTCACCATTGACAAGCACACTATGGAGAGATTTTCTTGATAATATGGTGATTAATGGTAACTAGCTCGTTCAAAGAGAGAGGTTAGCCATAGTTCTGCTCGATCTGTTTACCCTTTGCATGTTTAGTGTTGTGATTCTACTTGTGGTGCATGGTAATTAGCATGACAAAGCTGTTGGAAAAAGTAAGCTGCAAAAAATTGTGGTGGGCAAAAGTTCGAATGTCACTATTAGACTGTCATATTAGATTAGCATTGCGAAAGACTAATGAAAAAAGAGCGCCATGTTTAGAATCATCAATCACAACAAAATCAATCGATAAATTGATGAGTCAATAGATGTCATAGACAACCATAGTTACTGAATTCGAAGACATCAAGGAC
Source organism: Diphasiastrum complanatum (assembly GCA_029204225.1). Classification (NCBI taxonomy): domain Eukaryota; kingdom Viridiplantae; phylum Streptophyta; class Lycopodiopsida; order Lycopodiales; family Lycopodiaceae; genus Diphasiastrum; species Diphasiastrum complanatum. The sequence goes on along the minus strand of MU835096.1, from coordinate 5,302 downwards.
AACTATGATTCTACACCTCAACTTAGTCGACGAGACACACAAGGAAATAATGAATGTTCGATTCACAAGTAGAAACAATAATAATCACACACATTATATAGCAAGTTGAAGAACACAGTTATATATTAGAGTTGCATGAATGTACACGAGATTGCTGTAAGAAAATCTACTTATCAATATACATGCCTAGAAGAACAGTTTAGAATTAGACGATAGTGCTAGGCATCTAAGCACATATATTACTGATATGATACATGTGATTTGATAGATCAATACATCTAAAGTGATTGTATATGTATCTCTATATCTAACTCTGTATATATACATGATGTAGTTACTCTATCACATGTCAGCTGATCGTACAGTGACGTGGGCGTGAAGTAAGGTTTGATAGTAGTAACGATAGTCATTGAGACGTGAGCTATACCGTTAGGTTCGAACGTCTCCCGAAGAGTGTCAAGTCGATAGTGTTGACTGTCGATTATCAAGTTGAGTCAAAGGATTGTCGACTATCGAAGGATCTGACTCTCATGAGTGATGACTCTTTGGCATTTGACTTATTTGGTTGACTTTGCATAGTATTGAACATATCTCAAACTTGAGTGTATTTCTGTAGGTTCTTCATTTGCAGCAGATTTCCAAGTAAATAATCAGGTCTCAGACTCTGTCATGGATACCTGAGAGGAATAGTTAGTAGCATATAGAAAGGCAACTAGATCGAATGGAGTTTGAAGTGGAATGAATTCCAATACTCCTCCTTAATTCGACTTCAAACACTTATATAAGTTTCAAATTTAACATTTTCTTAAATAGAATATGCTTGTCTTTAGGCAAAGCCTTACTGAAGATATCAACTAACATATTATTTTTCTAACAATAAATCATCTCTACATGTTTCGAATGTACTTTTTCTCGAACAAAGTGAAATTGAAATTCTATATGTTTAGTCCTAGAATGAAGCCTAGGATTGAGAGTAAGTTGAAAGCAACTGATATCATCACAATAGAGGGTATTTGGTTTGTTCTGTTTGAAGTATAGATCTTGTAGAAGAAGCCTCAACCAGATGGCTTTTTTAGTTGCTTTTGTTACTGCAACTTCAATTGAAGATAATGAGATTGACTTCTGTATTTTGCTATTCTAGGAAATTGGCACATACGATAGGTAGAAACAATACCCAGAAATAGACTTTTTGGTGTCTAAGTCTCCTCTCCAATCCGAATCAGAATAGCCAAATAAATAAAGTGTTATAGCAGAATTACCAGAATAACAAAGAACTTGGTTCTTTGTCACTTGAATGTATTTTCGTCACTCTTGTGTGTTTTCCAATGTTGGATTCCTGGATTCGACATGGATTGAGAAAGTGTGCTAACTTTATATGCCAGATCAAGTCTGGTGCACACCATCACATACATTAATGAGCCAGTTAGAGAGTAAAATGGATAAATTTTCATGTCATAAATCTCAGCAAGTGTCGAAAGACACATATCTTTACTAAGTTTGAATATTGGATCTATTGGCGAGTCAAATGGCTTTGATCCGAGCATTCCGAATTTCTCAAAAATGTTTTGTAAATAAATTTGTTGGCCTAGAAAGATTGTCTTCTTGGTTCAATCACGAAGGATTTGAATGCCAAGTAAATAACGAACTGGTCCGAGATCTCTCATGTCAAATTCAGTAGAGATATTTGACTTAGTAATCTCTAGAATTGCTTAACTGCAGACAATCATCTACATAGAGTGCAATCATGTGCAAAACAATTAGAATGTAAGAATTGCAAACTCAATAAAAAATTAGTGTTTTGTTTCAAAATAGTGTAAACTTCAATGGTAATCTATTACATATGTTTTGGTTATCATCTTTTATAGGGACATCTAGATGTCAACAAAAATGTCAAAAAAGACTACTTGCCAAATATCAGATTTTGACGGGCATTTAAAACTTAAGATTTGTTGATTATGAATCTTGGAGAGTATTTAAATTTTTTTGTAACTGATGATTCAGAGTATGTAACCACAAGGTATTAAACAAAGTGAATGATATATCACAAAAAGTGATGCATTATGCATGTAAGCATTCAAATATGTAAACGATATACAGGTGATTAAATTATCATGAGAATCTTTGCCTTTACTATGGCATTCAAATTGGGAAAAAAATAAAAAAATCAAAGATTGTATTTTAGAAGAATAAAACAATGCTCAAACTCACCTAAATGCGACACCTCAACTTTTAGCAAATACGCACATCAACTCATTGCCATCACGACAAAGCTAAAAACACAAAACTAACCTTTAAATATATATATTTTTCATTTCAATGCTGAAACTCAACTAAAAATGAGGCCTCATCCCTTAGCAAATAGTGGCAATAGATCTTTCCTTGCGTGCTACCCAAACTAAAAAAAGAATCAGCACAACATTTATATAATATACTCTCTCCCGAGTCCCATCGACCTCAATTCTCATCACAAGTTTCGTCAACCTGAAAGATGAAAGGAGAGAGAGAGAGAGAGAGAGAGAGAGACGGGGGGTGGGGGGGGGGGGCCAGATTGACTTTTCTCTGTTTTGGATTTTCTCTTCTTCTTCCGTCTTCCAAGAGCTGAACGGAAGATCTACTCGCAAGGAGTTTCGCCAGGGCACATAAATCGATGGTGGTTTTCAATTTTCCTGACGATTCAGGAGGAAGATTGAGATAATTAGCATGCAAAATTATTGATTCTAGTAGAGTATGCGGCTTTCAAGCAACTTGTTCGGACATGGAGTTCATGGCTTGATAGGAAAGCAAGCTGAGATGCTCCAGGAGCGGGTTTCAAGTTTTTCTAACTAGTACTAGGTGCGAGGATTATCTGATGCGATAGGACGAGTAGGCCACCTTCGACTGTCAAGGCAAACAGGGGTAGCTGTATTTGTGTTCATAGGGAAATAATGTTTGCAGTAGCTGGCGTTGTATTCATTTTTCTTGCTTCATTTCTTGGGAGGGTGAGTTCCACCGTTGTGCTGATAACGTCTACAAATGAGTCTCTACCATTTCCAGATATGGAGGCCACTTTTGGTAAGGGTTTTTTGATTCTCCGTTACCGAAGAAAGCCGGTCTTGATTCCAAATTGTTAGTTGACGGCAAGTTTTTTACTATTTTACGAGCAAAGTTTTATATAAGCAGTTCATTGTATATGTCGCCCCAATAAATCAACGTTAAAGGCTTTTTATAGCTGTTGCACGAATATTGACGGCCATATTTTTCATCGTTTGCGTGTGAATAGACTTAATGCCCTAACGGCTACATTGACGACTATGTAAATCAGTATAAAATGGTTTGCACTCTTGTTGCAACTCTGGTTTTTTATGCAGGTTGGTAGATATTGTGTAACATCTGTTGCAGATATTTGACAATAGGTGAAGCGCTTCATTGATATGGTTTTGTTTGCTTAAGGATAAAAACATAAGCTATTTTTAATGGTCAAAGGTATGCTGATGCCACGTTTATAGCTTCTAAACTCTTGGGTGAAGTTAACAAGGGATTCTAGAAATAATGATGCACTTCTTCCCGCATTAACAAGAATTTTCCCATCTAATGGACTTAGCCACAAATTTTAGCCTTGGCAGCAACATGTAGAAGGTTTTCCTTAAAAAAAAATTTAGAGAATGTCTCTTGCCCTTGAGCGGTTGTGCAATGGGAAGTCTGTTGGTGACATTTAGGGTTTCTTATTTGAACCCTCAGCCTGCATAGGGTCACCTGTCATATCATTCAATATTGCTCTAAAGGACTCATATATTATTCCAAGTGCTCTAAATATTGTTCCTTTTTTCATAGTGGAGTCAAAGCTTATTCCAAATCTGATAAAGCTACAACATTAGTATGATCAATTGGAGCACATGTTTCAGATACACGAGGTATTGGATTAGGTGATGAGGATCATGTGTGTTTTGATGTTGCTCTAGTGTGGCCATTTCAAACCCCTAATCTTCCTATTCATCCCATATCTTTGGATGAGCTATTGGATTATGTCATGTGATGCATCCATATTCAGAGCTGTCACAATGTGTCATGAATAATCCACATGGTCAGTATGATCTAGCACTTACATATATAGAGCAACTTTTACCTGTTATACATGAGCCAAATGATTAGTATGATGTAGTAAAAACATAGTTAGAGCAACTACAAGTTTTGGTTCAAGTAGAGGCCTTGGTCCTTTGATGGTTTTGATACATGATAGTGTTTCGATGGTGTTGCTACAACTGCTTGGTCAATTTGAGAGGTGCAACCAATGTTGTCCTTTCACATTGGCTCTGGAGCAATATGGAACCTTTTGCATTAAGTGGTCTTTGCTTATGATGATTTAGTATGGAGTGCTGGCCTTGTTGCAAATTGCATTAGGCTAGTATCTTCATTATATCCATTTTGGCAATTGCCATCTTTAGTAGTAATGGTATTTTAATATCAACATTTGAGGCAATGTCTTTTGATCAGGGTGATTTATGAGTGATTTGTGCACATGCTCTAGGTTTTTTGCTTATTATCTAGCATTATACCTTTTGCTTTGGGCTATTGGGCTCCTTTTGGCATGAATTGGCATTTGGTCATGTCTTATGGTTGTTATGGGGCCACTAACTTGCAACTTACAAACAATAGGCCCTCAGATAATAAAAATATGCGTTGGAGCCTTGTTATTGATGGTTGATTTCTAAATGCTTAGGTCTTAGCTCAGTTAGCATAAGTGGCTCAACTTGGCTTGAGTTAGCTTGCTTGAGCTAACTTTTTATCATCAAACTCTTGTGGAGCATTATGGATAATTTTCTTTGATTATGATTGCGCTTGATGTCCATATTAGTATATTTGCATTCTCCTCTCTATTATGTGTGACGCTTTGCTTGTAGCTTCTATAGATGAGACATTGCATGAGTATCTACAAAGGAGTTAAATGATCACGTGTTCCATATGTAATATGGGCACATAATTTGTGTCATGAGATGAAACGTGGCACATACACACTCAATCAGTCTCTTTTTTGGCTTCAACAACTTTGGTACATATCTGCATATGCAGTTGGGACTCAGTTACATGCCTTTGCTCTTCTAGTGGTTCTTTTACATGCCCATGTTCTAGTTTTATTACAATAGCTTTTGATTCAATATCGCACTTCCAATCAATGCAATCCTCACAATCTTCCATATTATAGCTCCTTCTGTGGTTCCATTGAGGTGGCTATCTTCACGCCATAGATTTTTTTATGCTAGCTTCCATATGGTCAAGTCAACTCTATGGGCATTTGCAGAGCCAATTCATATTGATATTACTTGGC
>MU835095.1:20000-41835 GCA_029204225.1 Diphasiastrum complanatum | reverse complement strand
CAGATTCATGTCCCGGATATAGCAACATATGTAGATCCCTATGATCCAGGCCACATTTTGGAAGCCATTTGGGAGCAGATATTTGGGTCAGACGACACACCTACGGATCCTCCTCCTATGAATGCATTTGCACAAGAGGCTGAGAAAGAATCTAAGCACTATTATGGTTGTGATGAGTTTCATTCGAGCCAGAGCCGCTGCCAGTTGCACGCAACCCTTGCCATGGAATTTGCTATTTTTGACAAATGGTTTGCTTCTACACTTCCAAGCAACCCAATCGGTCTTACGTTCACTCCGGCACCTCCCATGGCCTCATAGCAACTCATAAAACAATGTTATTTGACAATCTGTGTTTAATTCTACACTTCCACTCAACCCAATCGGTCTTTACGTTCACAATCCGGCACCTCCCATGGCCTGATAGCAACTCATAAAACAATGTTATTTGACAATCTGTGTTTAATTCATGACAATCTACGTTATTTGACAATCGTTTTATTCATGACAACAACGACGTGCCTCCCTCTCGTTTTTCAACTCCCTCATACAACATCGTTGTCTGAACTGAATTCATGTACTTTTTTCTCATCTTCCTCCTTAATCACTATGAAAAAAAAAATCTGCGTTTAATTCATGACAATCCAAAAACTCATAAAACGATTGTTATTTTAATGTCAAAAGGAGGGAGGACACCCACCTGATCACGCATAAACCAGCCACAGGAAATTAGACGCAAATTGTTGTTCATCTAGATCGTTGTCACATGTTGTTCTTTCAACCTCTACCTTCTTTTCTGGATCCGAGAGAGAAAGAGAAAGATTTGGATCATCTTCTTCATTGCTTGTGCGCATGTGTATTAGTTTGTGGATGTATGTGTATTAGTTTGTGGATGTGAAAGAGATAGAGGAGAGAGAGGAGAGAGACAAATAATGTGGGGAAGGAGAGAGACAGAGAGCGGGAAGGAGAGGAGGTGAAAATTCAAATTGGGTGAAAGGGGGCAAAGTAGGCTATAAGAGAGAGTCTTAAGCATGCCTACATACTACTCCCCTATACATATGCACATACACAAATGTATATATGCATGCATAGGGAGGAGGGCCATGCATCCCTTTTTTCATACATGCATTCTCTTCCCCAAAATTTTTAGTTAAAAAAAGCTCATGCATGGGTGAGGGGGGAGGATGCATGGGTGAATCCATACCCATGCACAAAACTGTACATAAGTTTAAATATATATATATATAGAATAGTAAAGAGTGCCCGTCGTTGACGGGCAATGGAGGCCGATCTTCATAGAAATGCAATTTTATTTCAGTGGAAAGTTTGATAATTTAATAAATCCTTAGAGCACCCTTCAAATTTTTGATAATGAAAGTCTCATTCGTTTAACACCTTTCACCATGAAAGTGTGTATATGCACTTAACACAATGTGTGTTGGTAAAGGATAATTTGAATTTGGAGTGGGCCCCTTAGATGCATGCATGGGGAGGAGGGCCATGTATCCTTTTCCCCATACATGCATCCTCCTCCCCAAGCTTTTTAGTTAGAAAAAGCTCATGCATGGGTGAGGGGAGGAGGATGCATGGGTGCACCCATACACATGCGCAAAATTGTACATAAGTTTCTATATATATATATATATATATATATATATATATATATATATATATATATTTCTATTTCTATTTCTGAATCACTTGGCAAGAATCCTCACACGGCAGATGGCAGGTTTCATTTACTACCAAAGAAATTAAAAAGAACAAAATATCGTGTCTCCCGGTGTTGGCATCACAACCTGCATGGTGGCAACACATTTTCGAGCGCACACTGTCAACCATCAGAGGGTATGTGTCTAGCCCGAGGGCATCGATGATCAATCCCCATTACGTCCCAATTCCACACAGAAAAAAATGGACGCAATGCAGGATATCTTTGGACCATGTCACGATCAAAACAATAAACTGGCCAAAGATCCATTCTGAACACGGTTTGGGCACAAACATAGATGCCAAACGTGCTCTCATCCAAATTTTCAAGCAGTATATCAAGTGCCCAGATCCCACAGTTCGTGCGGCTGTCGAATTCGCCCACGATTTGTAATTTTTGATGCAGGTCCCCACCAAATTGGACGATTTTTTATCTTCTTTATTCTTTGATCCCAATAAAGCCTAGACATCTAATAAACTTGAAGACTAGCTACCAGTGGTACAACTTTATTACCGAGTGGCAATGTTAGGCCTTCTCTGGCCCAATAAGTTTCAAACTAGGATTGCCCAATTTTGGTTGGAGGGCGTCCATAAAGTTTTTTTTCCAACAACCGACGACGAACACAGTTTGGCCCAAATCGAATATTGGATCAAGTTATCGGTTATCTAATAAAGCGTTGCCTTGAATCCCAAGGACCGTACTGATTACATGGTGCCAAAGGGACCGGCACTACTTCAAGTCGGGGGCACTGTTGTGGGTATTTTCTGTAGATAAAAAAATAAGACCGAAAATTAAAATTAGGTGCAAGAGCCATGGCATCCTGCAGACGTAAGTTCATAGCCCAATGAGCACATGTAAATCATTGTACCATGGAATAAAATAGACTTTGGGCCATGTCAATAAAATAATACAAAAAGGCCCAAAGTCTAAGCTGATTAAGTTCAAATTATTATTCAAAGTCAAATTGGTGGTAGGTAGAGTGTGCTTCTTTCTGCACCATAGATTTAATTTTGTTTTCTTTGAAAGGCTAGGATTCAATCCTTCCTTCAATGAAGTAGCCAATAGAAGCATAGGGGCAAGGGCCTCCCCAAGAATAAAAAGGCACCTCATGTATTCCATTTTCATGCTTAGCAGAGAGGAGGAGACTCTACCAATTTGGCATTTGAAGCATCCTCAAGTGTTTTGCTTTCAATTCTAATGCTCTTTTTGGGAATGCTTCTAGTTCTTGCCACTTTTGCTATGTTTATTGGGTTATATTTTTAATGTTTTCCCATTAGAATAATGATTTAAGCACATGAGCTAACCTCCTTTGTTTCTCTTCTCTCCCTCTCTCTTTACATCTTGGATTTGTGTGGTCGTTAGAGTTAGGACATCTTGGATTCGTGTGGTCGTTAAGGTTAGGTGGAAGGGTTAAAGTAGTGTTGATGTTAGAAAGCAACTAACGTAGGCAACTAAGTATAGTTAGAGATATATCTTAGTGGAAGTAACCCTTTTGACAGGTGGAGGGCTACTTGACCGCTATATCTTTGACCCTACAAGTGAGATTACTTGATTTCTCTTTCTTTTAAAACATTCATTTGCAAAGTGTCCTTTTATGCTAGCTTTGACCTTGATCCAAGTTGCCTTTCTGAACCCCTTACCTTTACCTTTGAGCTTACCCTTTGTGAACAATACATCTTCTTTTCCATGAGTAGAAGTGCATCCACCTCTTGCTTCTAACCTATGCTCTTCAACCAGTAATACCTATTTGAAGTCTTCAACACTTGGCATTGTCTTTTGAATGGAAAAGCTTTGTACAAGGTTAGCATAGCATCCAACAAACCTTTAAGCATAATTTGAACAAGTTATATATCCCTAATGCTTTAATCTATGCATGCAAAATTATCATTCAAGGAAGTCTCAAGATAAAAGTATAAGCAGTCTCCCCTTCCCCTTGTCAACTTTCAAAGATTTTCCTTTTTAGGTTCAATACTCTATATGTGGACTTAGATGCACACACCTTCTTCAATGCATTCCATGCATCACTTGAACAAGTGCACTTTCCAACTTTTTCAAAAATCTCATTGGTAATGGGCATCTTGATGATGTGGAGAGCTCTTAGCCCTTTTTTCATATCTCATTTGCTCTTGAAAAACTTGAGGTCTTTCTTCCACACGTATAACAATGTCCATTAGTTTATCCAAAAAGCAAGGATTCCAACCTTACTTTCCAAGTTGCATAATCTATAGAGTTGAGCCTATCATTGCCTTCCAACATGATAAATAAAAAGAGCGATGCCCCCCTGCCTTGAGCCACCACCATATCTTGATGGTGTAACAATTATGTCTATGCAACCCCTTGGACCTATTGAACCTTGGATCAAGCAGTTTACAATGTGAAGATGGTTGTCTTGTCCTTGTTTGCACTCCAAAGTTTGAACTTAGGTCAAGCAACACATCTTGCATCACACATGTTTGATCTCAATGGCTTTCCATCCACACTCTTACATTCTCTTTCCCACTTTGTTTTCTTGTTTTCTATCTCCCTCCCTTTGCTTTCAAGAATCTACACTGAAGATGGTTTTGTCTTGTCCTTGTTTGCACTCCAAAGTTTGAACTTAGGTCAAGCAACACATCTTGCATCACACATGTTTAATCTCAATGGCTTCCCATCCACTCTTAGATCCTCTCTTTCCCACTTTGTTTTCTTGTTTTCTATCTCCCTTTCTTTGCTTTCAAGAATCTAGACTTGGAGATCTTTACAATAACCATCAAAGCCTTTCTTTGATGTGCTTCAAATCTTAACAAAGTTTCTACATTGTGTAAATGTTCCAACATTTAGTCAAACCATTTTGCGAGAGATTTCAGATTTGGAGTGACATAAGCATTTCAGATTTGGAGTGACATAAGCTGACTTTATGCCATCACTGAGCAAGAAAGATAATTGATTTTTTCCATCCACAATGAGTTGCCAAGGCCACCACAAAATGCTCAAGCCTTACTATGCAATCTCCAACATGCAAGAAGCTGGCAAAGGAGCACTTTTGTGCAAGTGGATTGATCCCATGTGGAGACTCGAAAGTAAATCCCACTTGCTGAAGTTCGGATAGGGCACTACTTTAATTAGGCTCAACCAAAGTGATGAAGATATATACCCTCACTTCTTGCATGAGCTCACGTACTCCCATAATCATGTTTAAAAGCCCTTAACTTAGATTTGACATGTCATTTCAATAATAAAGCTAAAAAAGTCCATGCACCTTGGAGCATGGTCCAATGTCCATTACTACGAGATCAAATAAAGAAATGTATATTTTGTTTGTGCTAGAAATCTTGCATGCTCCACAGTTCCAAGTCAAATGATTACAAAATTTGGACCAATTTCAATAGATGACCACCATACAATTGTTTAAAGCTTCACCCTACAATTAGGTAAGGAAATCTGTTACTGAAATCTATTCAACGTGCAGTCACAAATACAGAATTTATGGATTTACTGCTGCAAATTTTTAAGACGCGTTACTAAAATAACAGTATTATGTTACAAGAATTCATTATTAAAGGGAAGAGCTGTTGCCCCACTTTTGTGCCACTAATGGGAGGTCCTGTGGTGAATATATGCTCCTTATGCTCTGTGGATGTGCAGTCCAAAATGTATGAAAAAATTGGGAAATGGGTTTTAGCTCAAGGTAGACTGGTCTTCATCAAAGACACTTAGCCAGATTTTCTGCTTGGAGAAGTACCCAAAAGCTGATCCCACATTGAAGACGTGATTCCAAATGCGTTGGTTTGGACTTTGAAATGATGATTAAGGTGATATCTCTGCATACATAAAAAAAGCATTTTTCTCTGTCAGCTTAGTTCCACTTCCACTACCATTTCCTAAATTTTGAGAAGAATGAAACGACTAATTATCCTTTAGAGAAAAGCTCCAATAGATTCTTGATAACTTGGGGCCAGATGAACTTAGCCCAGCAGTACAGCCAAGAAAATGAGCACTTGAGACAGCAATATAATCAGCAACATTCATACTTTTGTAGCATATATGTATTGGGAATGTGGAAATACCTTCATTCCACGTCCAATGCTATGGAAAGGTCTGCCAAAATGAAGGTAATAATGTGTGAGATCGTATATAACGTATCCAAACAGAAGGCCACCATAGAAGGCTGGTAAGACCATTTCTGGAACAAAAAGACTACAAGTGTGCCAAATCTGCAAGGAGGATTAAAATGGATAAGCGTCAGCTTCAAATTGAGTTGAAGCAACTGCTATACAGAGGTAGAACTTAGCCAGCTCGGCAAAGTTCTGAAGAAAAAAGGACAATGCAAAAAATAATTCAAAACATGATGAAGTAGCTCAATAGCTTTTACCAGCACACAAAAAAATGCTGAGAACGCAGGAGGAAACACAAGCCTGCTCCCATCCATCGGGTGCTTGTGATGAAATCCGTGCAGAACATAGTGCACGGTGTTCATCCTGCAATATATCAAAACAAATAGCAAAGACCATAGGACTTAGAAGCTTGACATAATTTACTATGGCCCATTATTATGTTATCGAAAAAAAAATTCAAGTCTACATTTTTAGACAGATCTTATACACAGTAGCCCTAGATCCTGGTAGAAAATGCTGAAATGAGGAAGAATTTAATCAAAAATAACTAAATGGTAGAGATCTAGAAGTCCAGATTACTCGTAAACTTTATATATTGCCAGTCCAAGTGCGCAAAGATCAATCGCAACCTACCAATAACTTGATGTCCTCATGTGAAACAAGAACCGATGTATGCAATACTCCAATAGTGTCCATGCCACGGTGCCTAAAGACATGTAGTATAGCATATTCGAAAAACCATTGCCGGCTTGAAGCGCCTTTCTTTCCATCAAGTATATAATAGGAACAAATATCAGAGGTATGATCCACCACTTTGTGGTGGTAAGGAGCTGCACAAATGCCAGTGAAGAGTTTAGCATCATATTTTAGTGATTGGAAGGGGAAAAGCCACACAAATTCATACTAGTAACACATTTCGACATAGACTCCAACTAAGCTTTTGAGGAAAAAAACAAGCCATTGAATTACCTCGGCTACATTGCTCTCAAAAAAGCGAGGACTTTCTTTGCAGAGAATGGGATCGTGAACCCACTCCTGATATCTGTCACCAAGCTTGCCAACCTACCCAAAATATTCAAAAAAATGCAGAGTGAAAAATGAAGCAAAAACTGTAGTTGAAAAACCGAGCTGTAAAAATGAAACTGATCTCTAAATCCAATCTTCTTCTCATCAGCTCACCTGAAAAACCAAAGGCTTTGAAAGGTCTACTTGAAATTCCATATCGGACATTTTATTTGCCGAGCTGTCTTTTAATTCTGTGGTTTTGTGCTCCCTGATCATCCAAAGAGATTAAACATGTAGACATTGCTATAGATTACTGTTTTTCACTCTTATCACATTTGAGCTTAAGGCGAGGAAGTCATCTACTTTTAAAACTAAGAACATAATTGCTTCCGGTCGCAATGGAAGCTCCTTTCGTTTTGTACCAAAAAGTAAGGACTTGGGGAAGGTTACTTACCTTTGCAGATCTTCAAGACTGTCAATGCAGAATTGCTTGAGCATTTCAAAAGCAGCTTTGCTGTGAAAATGAGAATCGGGGTGGTTTATGCCTCTCATTAGTGCACCGACGTCTCCATCGACTAGATGATCCAGTATTATCTGAATATATTCTCATGCAGAGCTTTTGATAAGTAATGTAATAACAAGAAACCTTTTTTTCTTGAGAATTCTGAGAGAAGAAAATGAGAGAGGGTTATCACCTGAGCTCCTCCGGGATGGCTTTCCAGGAACCTGGTGATGTCATATACTTTCCCGTCCACAATGATCCATGCATCTTCCATCTTACTGTGCTTCTTCACTTCCGAAAGAACTAGCTGTTTCTTCTGTGACTTTACGTCTACATTTCGAGCAGTAAGATCGTCCTGCATGAGTCTGCTCTCGGTCCTAAAGCTACTGGCTTTCAGAAGTGACTTGCGCTCGGATCCAAGCGGAGTTTCTTGAGGTTCAATATGAACTAAGGATATCGTTCCTCGTGAAGACACCATGGCTGCAAGCTCTCCACGCAAAGAAGGCAGCTAAGAGCTTAATATGCAGGCAGCTGGGATGCGGGTACCTAAGAAGTCAATGCAGGCAGCTGACAGGTAAATGCAAAACAATTTTCTTCACAGTAGCTCTGCGGTTTAAGTATAAAGACGATAACAAGTTTCAACAAAACCAAAAGTCCACTCTCAAAACTGAATGCAGGCAGCTGTACCTCAATAACCAGATTTATTCTGAAAAGCCACTGCACCAATGAACTGTTTAATATGATCGTGATGAATATTATGGCTATGACAAAGCTTCAACAAAACTAGGCAGCCGAGAACACAAAGTCTCAATGCATGCAGACTACTTCACAGTGAACGCTACATCTATGCACTGTTTAAGTACAATGCAGGTAGACTAGACTTCATCACAGTAAGCGCTGCAGCTATGAGTTGTTTAAATACGTTGGTGATAAAAGCCAAGTCTAGGATAGCTGCAACCAAACCAAAAGCCCACTTATCAGAATGCAGTCAAAAGGTGCATCGTTTTCACGGGTAGAAAATGAAGCAGCGGAACAGCTCAACAGTTACGCAGGCAATGTATCTATCTACTCTCTACGCGCTATCATCCCACCAACAAAATCATTGTTCACAGAACCCAGCAAAAAGCTACTGATCAGCAGCTGACTGGAGTAGGTATGAACACGGAGCCACGCGAAGGCTGAGGAGGCAGGAGAGACCTCGCAATTCCTGTGGCATGCCCGCGCCGCAGGCAGGATCGCCCTGGGCTGCTCGAAAAATACGAAGGAACAGGAAGAATACAAAGGAAAAGGAGGCATAGAAGGGCTGTGCAGGGGGAACATAACTACAGGACCCGTACAGACAGGCTATCAGCTTTCATCTTGAAGGGCACGCCTCCATGCCCCCAGCAAAGATTCCCGAATATTCCACCCATTTATTTAATCAATTAATTACCAAGCCAAAATTTATTGGTACTTCTCATATTTTATTTTATTTTATATAATTCCAAAAATTGGTAGCTGAGAAAATCTTATGAAATAAATAAATAATAAATAATAAATAGATAGATTAATAATAAATAATAAATGCGATATATTAAATGCACTCTCCAATAACGTGTTTTCCAGCTGTCGGAGTGCTGACTCAGCAGTCTGAAGGGGCTGACCTCTAACGTTAAGGCTAACACGTTATGTTTGCCTTAATTTGGAAGGTTGTCTTGTGGCCCTTGGGGCCTGGATGGGCCCCCCATGTCCTTTCAAGGGAGTCAGGAGTTATAAAGTTAGCTGAGCATGGCAGGGATATTTTACTCACACTGATTCAGTGATTTCCTTTGGACCAAAACCTAAAAGGTGTGAAGAGGCATTATTGTAGTAGATAGAATGAAGTACCTTGTTGGGTTTTTTTTTCTGCCCTTTGGTTCCTCAAGGGTGTCATTCTTTCATGTTGGATCAATAGTTGATCATTCTCTCAATGATGATTACCTCAAATATGTGATGCTTTGATATTACCCTTGCAATGCTTGCATTGAGTTAGGGCAAGTGCTTGCAAAGAAATTTTTTTCAAATGAGACGTCATCAATACTCCATTTTGATCACATCTTGGTCCTCCATTTTGAATCCATTTCTCTTATTAGTCAACTTTTTTCGTAAAATTGCATTTTTGTTTAGCCCTTTGGAGTGAAAGGTTATTAATCTCAAAACCTTATAGCACTTCTCTAATTCAACAAATAAAAGTCACTTTTCTTTTCTACCTTTCACCAAGAAAGTAAACGCCCTTGGAAACACACTCATCAACATATATAATTTGTTTTGCATTTTATTATTTTTTATGGCCAAGATATCCTTATTCTTTCAAATCACCCCATGCCAAACATACTCTGGTTTACTCAAATGACCTTTACTCAAACGATCCCAACGACTTACTGGAAAACCAAAATATGAACAACAAGAGTCCACACAAAAAAGCCAATATATTTGTAATAAGGAGTCCACCTACTATACAAAAATAAGAAAATTTCAACATCAACAATACATCAAAGAAATAAAAGATTCATGAACAAGACAAGATTTTAAAGATGTCAAGAAACAGAACAAGCCAAGTTCGAGCTTGCAGTTAGGTAGCAAGTATCCCTCTCGCTTACTTTCCTACCCCACTTCCCTTATATGAAGACTTTTGATTATTCACCACCTTTTGGTGTTAGTTGTATATTCTCTATAGACGATTTCTTAAAAATCATACCTTGGAAAAAGAAAAATTGATGCTCATCTAGATCAATTTGTTTGGATGATAATGTTCGAATTCATGCATCGAATGTAAAGCTGAAATTGGCAATGTGGAAATTGGAAACAAACATTATGGAGAATGATATTATAAGCTGGGTAACACTAAGAAAAAATGCAAGAAAATCATGTAAATTATTCTTAATAGGTCTAAAAATTTGTAAAATTGAAAATAATAGTTTTCGGCCAACTAGAATAGGCTTTCGATCTTGGTTTTCAAGAAGCCTAACAAACTAAAGCTCAAATCGATTCTATGTAAACAAATTTCATGTGTGGGGTAAGAATGTTGCAACTTGTAAAAGCAACTACATCTAGTCTACGAAAATGTTAACAAAGTGTTGGGGCCTTGCCCCTTGGCTTACAACCCTTGAGCCATTAGACTCTGATTTGGCAATTGATTTGGCAAAAAAGTTTAATTTAAAGGTGGTTTTAAATTAGTCTGATGTGACCTATGAGCAACAAAAGGGCAACTGAAGAATACTCCAACCAACCATGTCCTTGCCTCTATATAGAGAGGAGCTAATGGCAAGCATTTGTGCCATGTGTCACAACACCTCACTAAATGTCACTGTCGCTACTGAACTTGGCCCACATGCATGTGCCCAATTCTAGCATGCATGTATCCTCGTTGACTTAGGCTTGGGCCTTGTACACATGGGCATGTAAAATCTAGGAATGTCACGGGCTCGTAACACTCCTTCCCCCTAAGAGAAGTCTTAGCCCTCTAAGGTAAAGTTCGGAAACAACCTTTGGAGGCTACTTACTCTTTTGCAAGTTGCACTATTAAATGACGCATCCTTCCATTTAACCATATATTCTTTATATAAAATGTGATCGATTTGGTCTCTCTTTTATCGAAAATGGCTTATGATTCATGTGGAAGATTTTGTAAGTCTATGGATTTAATTAAAACATTTTCTTCTAGAAGGTTTTCTAATCTAGAAAAAACTTTGCTTAGTCTACTTACATGAAAAACTAGACAAACCTCGCAACTTTGTGATAGCTCAATTCATAAGAAACCTTTCCAATTTTTGGAGTTATTATATATGGACCACAATAGCTTAGAGATAGTTTGGGACTAACACATGTCTTTAGAGTCCTGGAATCTCTTGGGCCTTGTAGATAAACATTGTCACCTCATCGAAGTGCACCATCCTCCCATGTAGGTCAGTGAATTTTGAGCTTGATATTGGAATTGTTTGATAGTTTTGCGAGCATATTCTATCATCTAGTCTACCTCTGACAGCCTCTACTTTTTCCTTCCTATATCCCAAAGCCATTGAAGGTCTAGGTTGGAAACCATTCATCAGCATATATGGGTTGTATCACGTTGTTGTATGTTTAGCACTACTATAGACAAACTCTGGAATTGGAAAGTACTCATCCCCAATATGTTTGCTTTTATTAACATATGCTCGAAGCATAGAGTTGACTACCTGATTAACTCTCTCTGTTTGACCATTTGTCTAGGGCTGATCTATGGTACTCATATTTGGCTTAGTGTGTAGTTGATGGAAACTACCTATGAACTTAATCTCCCAATCAATTACTATACCAAAAGCCAAATTGCTCCAAATTAAGGATAGAAATGGACTATATATGTAACTACAACTTCTTTTGAACAAAGTAATTGCCAGATTGCAGGGAAAAAGTGAATTAGAGGCAAACTACACCATTCTAGGGATGAGGTAGTTGGTGAACCCGCATTGGTGTGATTTACTAAAATTGCATCGATTTTGGCGAGTTAGGCCAAATCAAGCGGCGAAAGGGCCCACAATGTTTTTGGTCAGACTTAAAAGTTGACTTCCGAGGGATCCGAAAAGCATTATAAGCCTTTCATTTGGCCTCATTAGAGCATTATTGGAGCACTTTTCAATAGAATGGCAGGATTGGGAAATTCCATGCTTGGAGAAGCCAGTAAATTCAAAATTATAGCATTGAAAATTCAAAATTAAGAATATTTGGATGGATAAGGAACTATGAGACATCATCACGAGAGTGGAGCAATGCCCAAATACAGCTCTAGCCGATGTTTGCTCATTTGACGAAAGGGCGCAAAAGGCCTTATCATTGATCAATTTGGTGGTGAAGAACCACATCATTGCCTATATCAATGAAGTTGTGACTACAAGAGACACTTGGAAGTCACTCATAACACAATCTCAAATGACAAACCCCTCACGAATGATGTTTTTTAGGATCAAACTGGTAAGTGCTCACATGGAGGAAAATGAGAAAATAGAGTCTTATGTCACACGAATTAAGGAGTTGCGACACCAGTTGACAGCAAATAGTAAACCAATAAGGGATGTAAAGCTATTTCATACAACAATGAATGGTCTATCAAATAATTTCCAAATGTTTGCAATGGCATTACATCAAAGGAGAGGCTACTGACATTCAAGGATCTTCATGACATCCTATTACGAGAAGAACGTAGGTGAATGGTGGTGAAATCTCAACAACCCTCATTGGAAGATCAAGCAATACTAGCAAAAGGAAAGCACAAGTTTAACAAACTCCAAAGAAATCGAATGTAGAAGATAATGATAATAATCAAGGATCATCATCTACCAAAAAGAAAAACAAAAAAAAGAACTATTTTTATCGCCTAAAGCTTGGACATTGGAGAAGGTATTGCCACAAAAAAGAAGGCGGATATTTAAAAAGGCAAGGTAAAACAATTGACTAGTCTTGTTGAAAGAGATCATGACAAAACAATGAAGACCAAAGTACAACATTTGCTAGGGCATTGGCATCTCAACATTCCATCGATCACACACATTGGTACATGGATTCAAGAGCAACAATGCACATGACTAACAACAAATCATGGTTTAAAAAGCTGGAGCTCACCAATGATGGAGATACAGTTGAACAAGCAATGGTGACGAGTGCCAAATTCAAGGAATTGGCATAGTGCCTATTCAATTTCATGATGGACATGTGAAGATAATTGAAAACATCTTGTATGTTTCTAGATTTCAGAAAAGTCTCTTATCTCTTGGCACAATGATAGATCGTAAGTTAAAAATAGAATTCAACAACAAGAAATGTCAAATCAAAACAGGGGTTCAAGATGATTGTTGATGGATTTTATAACAAGACTTGTGGATTGTACAAGTTGAATGATGTGGTCACAAAGTGCAATGCATTGGCATCAACCTCAATATCTCAAAGTGATTTGTGGCATAGACAATTGGGACATCTGAAGTTTAAAAGCTTGAAGTTGCTTCATAAGCTCAAAATGATAACAGACCAACCCAATTTGAATGACAAGGAAAAGTCCATTTTTCAAAAGGTGTTTAAAAGGAAATTCACCACCACATGGAGATCATCAAGATGAGGATGAAGGTCATGGTACTCATCCAATTATGGAGATGAGATAGAGAGTGAAACACAAATCTATTGGATCGAAAAAGACAAAAGTTGTAAGTGATAAAATGAAGGAAGATAATGCACCTTGGAACACATATTCACCTCGTAGTGGATCAGCTCAACATAAGTTACCTAAGTGGAACACGAAGCTCATGAATGATAAAGAAAAATTGTCAATTACAGCAAGGAGAGAGAGCTATGATGTTCCATGAGAGAAGACCGAACATGATAGATTTCAAGTAAATATTGCGCTCATGAGCAACATCATTATGTTTATTGAACCCTCTTGCTTTGAGGAGGGCAAGAATCAAGAGACTGACAAAAAGCAATGCCAGACGAGATTGATTCTATCAAATACCATGACACTTGGGAGATAATGGACCTTCCCAAGGGCAAGAGATCCATTAGCAACAAATGAATATACATGACGAAATACAATGCTGACAAAACTATTGCAAAACACAAGACAAAACAAGACTTGTAGTAAAAGGCTATGTGTAGAGTAAGGACATTGACTATGATGAGACCTTTACTCCACTGGCTAAGTGTAGCACACTTCGCAGGGTGATTGCCTTGACGAAGTTTTTTGAAACAAAATATGTAAATTGAGGAAGTCCTTGTATGGACTTAAGCAAGCACCACATGCTTGGTATAGCCACTTTGATGAGTTCTAGCTAAGAAGAATAATGGAAAACATTGACATCCTACCGAATAAGCCTACAATAATCAAGTGTAATAGCCAAAGTGCGATTCAATTAGCTAACAATCTTATATTTCACACACACGAAGCACATATAAAATAAATACAAGTCATTTGAGAAATTATTATCTAATGAAATAGATATAGTATATTGCAAAACAAAGAATCAGATAATAGACATCTTCAGTAAAGCTCTAAGTGTTGATAAGTTTGACTCTTTCATAAGAGAAAAGCTCTTTGTAAGAAAAATAAAACTAGGGCTTACAAGAAAGCGTTAAATTTAATAAGCCCCAATTTATTTCTTAGTCCTATGACTATTCCAATTGTAGTTGTTTTTTGAATTTTTCATCTATGAGATTGTGTGCTTGTGTGTGTGCCATGTTAATGACACATACAATGTTGAGTCAAAACATGTGTCCCAAAACGAGAACCATATTGCCATACAACGATACCCCACAAAAGGGTATGTACATATGTATCTTCTTCTTTTGTTAATATATAGTTCATACATTGTTCTTGTCATTTTGAATTATAGTCAATTAAAACATCATATCAACCAATAATCCAAAGTCACTTTAAGCCTCTCTACATGTAGTTCCAATCACTTAATAGTATATTAACCTTTAGCACTTGAAATCAAACTAATAATAATAATAATAATAATAAGACAATAAAAAAAACTCAACCAAGGTTTATAGCATCTTAAGATTTTGTTCAATACTTTTGTTTTCTATTTTTTTAAGTTGCTTTCTTGGCAATGGTAGCGTCTACGAAAGTAAAGAGACCACATTTTTTGTATTAAAATAATTTTCAATTTTGTTTATGAAGATATATTTGTAAGTTTTTTGAAAAATATTCCAAACTTTGACTCCATCCTATTTGCTAAAATAAGTAATAATATTTTTTTTCTTTTTGATTTTGTTCTTTGAAACATTTAGAACTATCATGCTTTATAAGTTTTTTCCAAGTTTAAAATTTCAATTAGCTAAAATTATAATGTTATTTTGCATAAGTGATTCAAAAAATTTGAAATATAGATAGTGTTTTTTTTTAGGAAAGGGGGTGGGGGGGAGGATCACTGAGAAACAATATCAAAGTTGTGCTCATTTGATGAATATAAATTACTATTTGCTATTGTGCACACATCTCTAAGTGCAAAACTATTATGAACATACTCTTCTATTTATAAGTGGATTTTTACATATCATACATCAAAACTAATCGTTCACATCAATATATAGTGACAACATAATGGACAATATCACAACAATTAGATTCATGGCACCAAAAAATAACCAACATGATATCATAATTGCAAACGTTTTAATCTAATTAGAAAATTGTGGAATTCAAATGCCTTGGTTCAAAGAAACTCAACAAATTATCCAAGATGGCATCGTGTCAAAAAGCAGACAAAAAAGATATTATGATGATGCTTCTTTCCCATTTCATGCAAATTTGGCTGCCAAACAACATGGTACTTCCTCAACCTCTTCTTCGATCATCATTTTAGTCCTAATGAAAGATCGATTGCAAACTGAAGCTAGCAAATATACAACAATGCAACAAGTTGCTATACATGACATCTTAGATTATGACAACTTAAGTTACAAAAGTTGAGCATCCAAGCTTATCAACAAGACACTCTATTTTATAGGACAAAATTGCTTTTGGGGAGAGTGCCACATACTATTCTTGATATTGTTCGGTAGGTAGATTTTTACTATTTGAAAATACAGGTCATTTGAAAATTGTTCGGTAGGTAGATTTTTACAATGAGATGTGATGTAAACATTAGTCGATTGGATTATAGTTGTGCTAGGATTGTGGATTAGTTGAATCATTAAAATAGAAATGTAACTATAAATTATCAACTTAAAGTCAAACCCTGGAGTCATTGTTTGCGAGGATACAACTTTAGTGCTTGTGAATATTGTATTGAAGAACACTATAATCCAATATAAAACACCTAAAACATCCTACTCTGAGTCAGATTTCAATCTGAGCTTTGCAATATGTCTCTCATCTTCAAGTTTTTTTTTGGTTTCACCCTTTTCCGTTTGTGACAATTTTTAATTAAATATTCTAGCAAGGATGTTGATTTTACTACACCTATACAATTTTAGATGGGATGCGAACTGTTGCAGTCTTACCTTTATTTTGTATGCCATTTTATTCCGATTGAAATCGTGGAAGCAAATGTGAGACTATTTGCTAAGAATGATCTCTCTAACCCATTATTCAACCATTCTTGGTTTGTAAGAATTTTAACTATCATTGGGCTCAAATGCGTGCATGGACATGGTTTCTGGTTTGGATTCTTTGACGAAGCTAAAAGACGCTTCCTAGAATTCACAGGTGCACACCTCTATAGGATTCTAGACAAAAATCTAGGTTTGTCAAAAGCCTAAAACAAAAATGTCACTTTCGAGGAAAGTTTTTCTTATCAATTTTTTTGCGACAAAAGCATTCCAGTTCTTTGCTTTATCCTTTCACAAAGCCCTTGGGCCTTCAGACACCAAAAGAAATAATGCACTGAAACCAACTAAAGTATTTCTGGTCTCAGCAATCATGCGTCTCAGCGGTAAAACAACTTTAAGAACTTGATATCTTACCTGGTCAAGTCTTCAAGAAGTTCTCACAGTCTCACTGTCCACAGTCGCAGCTTATGCACCTCTACTTGGGCAGATGGAATCGTGTATGAGCAACCCACCGCAGAACAAGACTGTCTTCGCGATTCAATTCTTAATAGCTACCAAATGCACGGCCATTTTCATGAGTGTCCGCCACTTGCTTACTACGCTGCAGGTTAGTAATACGTCATGCTATAAAGTGGTCAGCTTCGCATTATGATAGTAATTAAACATGAGAGAAGCTTTACTTCTACCATCTTAACAAACTATAACGGTTAACCTATCGTTCCAAAGAAATGCATGAAATACTTGACTAGCTAAAAGTTCATCCCATATAAGGGTTCACACCTGCAGTACGATGCATACACACCTAGCAGCAGTACTATATCGATAATCTCACTAGGATGTTTAAATGTCTATGATCTGCTTGTAATCCATTTACGTGTTATAGCTTACTTCATCTTCCATAATGAATTGACTCCTTGCCACTGATCCTAGACTGCTACAGCTCAAACGCATATCCAATTCAGAGCTACACTTAGCCATGACAACTTACCACAAAATACAAGCTTGCTCCGAGGCTAGCTTCGCGTCAGTTCATGCAGTAGCTACTACAACCGATTAATTCAACCATGCTCCATTGTCCTGATCTTCAATGACTCGATTACACTTTGTTCTAGCTGGGTTTGTTGATCGTGCCTCCGAATGAGCTCCAGATCGGTTTCCCGCTTCCATCTCCAGCTGCTATCAGTTGCGTTGCTGGGCATTGAGCGCCCACTCCATGGCCTTTCGGTGCTGTGACAACTGCTTAGGCGATCTCTCTCTCTCTCTCTCTCTCTCTCTCTCTCTCTCTCTCGCTGTCACGCATATTCATGAAAGTCTGAATGATATTGACGGGTACGCACCGCCAGAGTTTAGATTTGAATGCACGTCGCGTCACTTCACAGAATATTTATAACTTCTTGTGAAGCCGCGCTCCTCAATCCTGATTCTTAAGGCTTAACCCATCTGGTTTTTTGGCATGGCATTGCAAATAGAGTTGAGTCTATTACTATGTGTTGAGTAATGTCAATGAAATTTTCGCAAAAATTAATGTTAAGGCAGGTGCTTAAACTTTTAGGAGCATGTATCCAATGAGTTGACAACACGATGCAAATTTATTGATTCAATCACCATAGTACAACATCAATTACTTCAAAACAAGACATAACATAATAGCTCTTCAACAGCTATATATTCACATACAATTTTCAAGTACAAAGAAAAGCTAGTTAAGTTATGCTATTCATGGAGGTATGTTCCAAGATAGTATCATACTTTAGTATTGACTACTTTAGTATTGACAAGTACTTCAACAAAAAAAACTTTTCACATAATTGTTTATATGTCAAGCTTTGTTGTAAAAGTCTCAAATTTGGCCTTAAGGCTTTTGTAAATATATCAACAAGTTGCAACATCGTAGAGCAATGCGTAGATTTTTGGCCAACTGTATCCGGTTTTGGCTATCATTGAAAATAATAGTAGGGTGTGTTTGCTTCATACCAATCTCACTCAACAATCTTTGCAGCCAAATAGCTTCTTGAGTAGTAGAACTTAACGCTTTATACTCATCTTTTGTCGATGAAAGAGAAATAGTGTCCTGCTTTTTACTAGACCATGAAAAACAACTATTTCCAAAGTTGAAAGTAGAGTACCCAGTAGTTGACTTTCTATCATCTATCAGCCCAATCAACGTCAACATAACCTTGTAATCTAGGTAAAGTGTTTTGCTTCCTATAAACCAAACCAAGGTTGGATGTGCCATTCATGTACCTTGAGATCCTTTTCGCTGCTTTCCAATGATCCAAAGTAGGTGATGACATAAATTGACTGATCAAGCTCACATCATAGCAAATATCAGGTAGAGTAGTCGTAAGATAAATTATCAAACTTCCAACTAGTTGACGAATTCGAAATAGTGTAGCGTCAACTTGACCACTATCATCGATACGAGATAGCTTCTTACCAGCTTCGCATGGAGTGATGGAAGGGTTTGCACTCTGTCATGTGGAATCTTTGTAGAATCTCACGGACATATTTGTTTTGACATTGCCTGATGTCATTGCCATTCTTACAACTACAAAACGCGCACATTCCGACATGTGGTTGCGACGGATTTCAGGAAATATCATAAAATGTCGGTATCCGACATCCTTGTCGAACCCGCATGAAGAAGAACTCCGACAGCCTCCGGTAGCTGGTGGGAATATAATTTGAAATAGGATGTCGGAATTTGACAGTTATAAAATGTGTCGGATTCCGACATACGACATGGGTGCCATGTGGCAAATCACCCCATGCCACACATACTCTGGTGATAGCCAAGATATCCTATTTTTTCAAATCACCCCATGCCAAACATACTCTGGTTTACTCAAATGGCCTTTACTCAAATGATCCCAACGACTTATAGAAAACCACAATATGAACAACAAGAGTCCACATAAAAAAGCCAATATATTTGTAATAAGGAGTCCACCTACTATACAAAAATACAAAAATTTCAACATCAACAATACATCAAAAAATTAAAAGATTCATGAACAAGACAAGATTTTAAAGATGTCAACAAACTGAACAAGCCAAGTTCGAGCTTGACTAATTTAAAGCTCAAATAGATTCTATGTAAACAAATTTTACGTGTGGGGTAAGAATATTGCAACTTGAAAAAGCAACTACATTTAGTCTAGGAAAATGTCAACAAAGTGTGGGGCCTTGGCCCTTGGCTTACTACCCTTGAGCCATTAGACTCTAATTTGGCAATTGATTTGGCAAACATGTTTAGTTTAAAGCTGGTTTTAAATTAGTCTGCTATGACCTCTGAGCAACTAAAGGGCAACTAAAGGATACTCCAACCAACCATGTCCTGCCTCTATGTAGAGAGGAGCCCTTGAACCCAATGTAGGCTTATGGCAAGCATTGGGCATGTAAAATCTAGGAGTGTCACGGGCTTGTAACACTCCTTCCCCCTAAGAAAAGTCTTAGCCCTCTAAGGCAAAGTCCGGAAACAACCTTTGGAGGCTACTTACTCTTTTGCAAGTTGCACTATTAAATGACCCATCCTTCCATTTAACCAGATATTCTTCATATGAAAGGTGATCGATCTGGTATCTCTTTTATCAAAAATGGCTTATGATTCATGTGGAAGATTTTGTAAGTCTATGGGTTTAATTAGAACATTTTCTTCTAGAAGGTTTTCTAATAGTTGATACAATTTTGCTTAGTCTACTTACATGAAAAACTAGAAAAAACCTCGCAACTTTGTGGCAGCTCTAATTCATAAGAAACCTTTCCAATTTTTGGAGTTATTATATATGAACAGCAAAAGCTTGGGGATAGTTTGGCACTAACACATGTCTTCGGAGTCTTGGAATCTCTTGGGCCTTGTAGATAGACATTGTCACCTCATCGAAGAGCACCATCCTCCCATGTAGGTCAGTGAATTTTTGAGC
Source organism: Diphasiastrum complanatum (assembly GCA_029204225.1). Taxonomy (NCBI): domain Eukaryota; kingdom Viridiplantae; phylum Streptophyta; class Lycopodiopsida; order Lycopodiales; family Lycopodiaceae; genus Diphasiastrum; species Diphasiastrum complanatum. The sequence continues at coordinate 21,567 of MU835095.1, read as the reverse complement.
TCGATATTGGAATTGTTTGATAATTTTGCGAGCATATTCGATCATCTAGTCTACCCCTGACAGCCTCTACTTTTTCCTTCCTATATCCCAAAGCTATTGAAGGTCTAGGTTGGAAACCATTCATTAGCATATATGGGTTGTATCACATTGTTGTATGTTTAGCACTATTATAGACAAACTCTTGAACTAAAAAGTACTCATCCCAATATGTTTGCTTTTTATTAACATATGCTCGAAGCATAGCCTTGACTATGTGGTTAACTCTCTCTGTTCAACCATTTGTCTAGGGATGATCTATGGGACTCATATTTGGCTTAGTGTTTAGTTGATGGAAAATTGCTCACCAAAAACTACATGTGAACTTAATCTCCCGATCAATTACTATACCAAAAGCCAAATTGCTCCAAATTAAGGATAGAAATGGACTATATATGTAGCTACAACTTCTTTTGAACAAAGTAATTGCCAGATCACGGGGAAAAAGTGAATTAGAGGACAAACTACACCATTCTAGGGATGAGGTAGTTGGTGAACCAGCATTGGTGTGATTCGCTAAAATTGCACCGATTTCGGCGAGTTAGGCCAAATCAAGCGACGGAAGGGCCCGAAGCATTCTTGGTCAGACTTTGAAGTTGACTTCCTCGGGATCCTAAAGGCATTATAAGCCTTTCATTTGGCCTCATTAGAGCATTATTGGAGCACTTTCTGGTAGAATTGCAGGATTGGGAAATTCCATGCTTGGAGAAGCCAGTAAATTCAAAATCATAGCATTTAAAATTTAAAATCAAGAATATTTGGATGGATAAGAAACTATGAGACATATCACGAGGGTGGAGCAATGCCCAAATATAGCTCTAGCCGACGTTTGCTCATTTGACACGAGGGTGCAAAAGGCCTTATCATTGATCAATTTGGTGGTGAAGGACCACATCATTGCCAATATCAATGAAGTTGTGACTACAAGAGACGCTTGGAAGTCACTCATAACATAGTCTCAAACGACAAACCCCTCACGAATGATGTTTTTTAGGACCAAACTGGTAAGTGTTCACATGGAGGAAAATGAAAAAATATAGTCTTATGTCACACGAATTAAGGAGTTGTGAGACCAGTTGACCGCAAATAGTGAACCAATAAGGGATGTAAAGCTATTTTATACAACAATGAATGGTCTATCATGAAATTTCCAAATGTTCGCAAGTGGCATTACATCAAGGGAGAGGCTATGACGTTCAAGGATCTTCATGACATCCTATTACAAGAAGAACATAGGTGAATGGTGGTGAAATCTCGACAACCCTCATTAGAATATAAAGCAATGTTAGCAAAAGGAAAGCACAAGCTTAAGAAGCTTCCAAAGAAATCGAATGTAGAAAATAATGATAATAATCAAGGATCATCATCTAGCAAAAAGAAAAAAAACAAAGCAACTATTTTTATTGCCAAAAGCTTGGACATTGGAGAAGGGATTGCCACAAAAAAGAAGGTGTGTCGTAAAACGTGGGATGATCGGCAGCGGAAGCTCGAAGCTTTGAGCTAGGCATGTAGGAACGGAAACGCAACAATT
>MU835095.1:0-17500 GCA_029204225.1 Diphasiastrum complanatum | reverse complement strand
TCTCTCTCTCTCTCTCTCTCTCTCTCTCTCTCTCTCTCTCTCTCTCTCTCTCTCTCTCTCTCTCTCTCTCTCTCTCTCTCTCTCTCTCTCTCTCTCTCTCTCTCTCTGGTTCATCAACAGTCTTGAACATTCCCTTTCTAAGCACAGCTCGTCTCACAATTCGAATAAATTCAAAAACCAAGAAGAATGGGAGGAATATAAATACAGAGAATGCGTTCTCTTCTCTCCCGGAATTGCAGTCTCGAACATTCCCTTTCTAAGCACAGCCCGTCTCACAATTCAAATAAATTCGAAGAATAAGAAGAATGAGAGGAATATAAATAGATAAATACGCATGCAAACCACACATAGATTATGAAGCACTTAAATAAAAGATTGCAACCAGCATAACGTAATCCATCGCTCCTGCTGAAGTCGAGGCTAAACTAGAAAAAATAATTACAAGTTTAGGGGGTGACATCATAAATAAATGATCTGGAAAGAGGGAGGCTGATAATTTGGGTTGGACCTTTGCCTAATTCTCTAAAGGAAATCTATTGTATAATAACCTCAATTAAATGAACTTCCCTACAAACCCGTTGAAAAATACAAAAAATTTGAGTTTCGAGGTCGAAAATTTTGAGATTTGAAACTCAAAAATTTCGTGTCTCCAAATTTTCGAGTCTCGAAAATTTTGAATTACGAAATTTTTCCTCTCATTGACTTCCTCCCTCCCTTGCTTCTCGCTCGCTCCCTCTCTTCCCTCGCTGCCCTACATTTCTCCTCACTGCCTCCCCCTTCGTCTCTCGCTGCCCCTTCTGCTCCCCTCTCTCGCTTCCTCCTCCTATCCCTTCCCCTGCTCCTCCACTCACCTCCCTGCTGCTCTCCCGTCCCCTTCACTCTCATTCTCTCCTCCACCCGCCCCTTCACCTCCCTCGCTTCCCGTTGCTCGCTCCTCCGATCCCTTCCCCTGCTCCTCCGCTCACCTGCCGATTGCTCCCCCACCCCCTTCACTCGCGTTCTCTCCTCACCCGCCTGCTGTTCTCGCTCCCTTACCTGCCCCTTCCTCCCTGCTCCTCGCTTCCCCCTTCACCTCCCTCGCTTCTCGTTGCTCGCTCAGTCCTCCGATCTCTTCCCTTGTCCGCTCCCTTCACCACTCCTTGTTCGTCCTACTGCTTGCCTGCTGCTCGCCCCCTCCTTTCCTGCCTGCTGGTCGCTGCTCCACTCCCTCTCTTGTTCAACATCGTTTTGAGTTTGGAAATGCCATTGGATTCTCATAGTAAAGTGGTGACCCGTATTCCTTGCTGTTGGGATTATAAATTTTTGATAAAAACAGGATCTTATAATCTCTCTCTCATATGCATCACACCAGCAAAAGGGCCGCATACTAAATTAGAAATAGTAATTATTGAAAAAAATACCCACTTATTGCATTACATTATTGGTGGACCTTGCTTAAAAATAATTGCAACCAATTGTTACGCCTCAAACTAGCCAAGAAATCATAACCAATATCCTAACACTATTATGTGTCGATAATCATGTGACGCTCTACAATTCAAATATTGTTGTGAAATATTTCTGTACCACACAATACACATGAATAATATTACATGAATCATTATTGACTATTTTATTTGGTTGGTATAGAGGAACTAAGTGTAGGATCTAGTTAGGTTAGTGTGTATTTGATTGTCTACTTAAATTAGTTTTCATGTGTTTGATTGTTTCCCAATGCTTGATATAAAACCTGATGGCTTTTGTTTCAATTGTTGCAGGTGTTTTGCATTTGAGGGAGTGATTCCATGATATGGACACTCCCGAATGTGTGCGGAGCAACCCTTCGTACATCACTCCGGAGGGTGAGAGCCAGTCTGCAAGGAGGAGGAGGTTAAATAGGAAGCGACAAGCAGTGCGTAGGGCGTTGTCGCTTGCACCTATAGTTTGTGTCGTTGAGGAGGCGACATGTTCACCGCAAGTTTGGTCTCAAACTTGCAAAGTGTCGAGCACATGTTGACTGTTAGTGTCGGTGGTGTGGGTAGTTCAGAAGGGTTAGTCACGCCAGAGCATGTGCGTGGCAATGCCATGTATAGAATGTCGGAGTTGGAGTCTAGGTCAGAGAGGAAGAGTAGATTAGAGTGGAGGAGAAGAGTGAAAAGGAGGCTTCTCTCTCACGAGTTGGAGCAGATTCAGCAGGGTGTTCATAGGAATGTAGTTGGTTCAGCCACCGTTGCGAGTGTTGATGATGACACTTGTCTTGGAGTAGATGTTGGTTTTCCTATGACAGGGTTAGATTTTACATTGAGCAGTTTTGGAGTAGGGTTGATCACACAAGTTTGCTCGCCTATGAGAAGAGTAGAGCCAGGAGAGGCAAATTTTTGATGTCTTTAGGTGCAAATTCAATTTTTGCAGAGTCGAATACACCCGAGGAGGTTCGTCACCACCCGTCGTATAGGACACCTGAGACCGAGTCTACACAAGCTAGGACTAAAAGGTTGAGGCGTAGATACGACGTGAAGAGGAGATTTTTAGGTAGGGGTGGTCCACCAGCACGCTGTGTTACGCCCGAGGAAGTGCGTAATCACCCATCATATAGGACTCCAGAGACAGAGTCTAGATCAGCTAGAGCTAAACGACGGGGGCGTAGATTTCAGACGAAGAGGAGAGCTCTAGATAGGGTTGGTAGGTTATTTGAGGTGGGTAGATTGCTCCTAACTCCATCCCATCATGATTTGGGACGGATGGAGTTTGCATGTGATTGTTGTTCGGCCTTGCGATGGAAACAGAAAGAAATAGCCGTTTTTGTTGCATGAAAGGCAAGGTGCATTGGCCTTGGATACCATCACCGCCTTCTGAGCTATTTCATTTGTACACGTCCTCCAATGACTCGAAAGCTCATTTCAGGAAGAACATTCGAGGTTATAATAACTCATTGACATTCGCATCACTTGGAGTGAATATGGATAGACTTAGCATTTGGGATGTAGGGTGGAGTTGGAGTTAGACTTAGCATGGATGTAGGATAGAGTTAGAGTTAGAGTTAAATTTGGAGAGAAAAATCTGTCAAATATTGTACACAGAGAAGGTTGTGTAGAAGGAGGTTCTTTGATATAGTTATGCAAGGCCGTTATGAAAGGCCGTTGATCGTCACTTGGTGGAGGATTACGTTCACCAATTCGAGGTTTTGGGGTGTAGTGGAAGGGTAAAAATGCTAGTCAAGTTGTACTTTCGAGGTATTTTTGGAGACACGAAAATTTTGAGATATGAGTTTTGGGGTGTAGTGGAAGCGGTGAAAATGTTAGTCAAGTTGTACTTTCGAGGTACATTTCGAGGTATTTTTGGAGACTTCAATTTTTGGAGACACGAAAATTTTGAGCTTCGAGTCTAGGAAAATTCGAGTCTCAAAATTTTCGAGACTTGAAACTCAAAAATTGCGTGTCTCCAAATTTTCGAGACTCGAAGCTTGAAATTTGTGGACAAACGAATTTTTGGAGACTCGAGCCACAAATTTTTGGAGGCATTCTCGGATATTTCAATTTTTGGAGACACGAAATTCTCAAAACACGAATTTTTTGAGACTCGAAACTCGGAGACACAAGATTTTTGAGGCTCAACACTCGAATTTTTGGAGACATGAATCTTTTGAAACTCGAATTTTTTGAGACTTCAATTTTTGGAGTCACGAAATGTTCAAGACACAAAATTTTCGAGACACGAATTGTTGGAGAGTTCAATTTTTGGAGTCTCTAAATTTTGGAAACACAAAATTTTTGAGACTCGAAACTCGAATTTTTCTAGACTCAATTTTTGGAGACTCCATATTTTTGAGGTTCATTTCAAAGGTCAGTGTCAATTTGTGTAAAGAGATATTTTTTGAGACTCAAGACATGAATTTTTGGGAAGTACTTTCTAGTCTTTCGAGGGTCAGTGTCTCAATTTTTGAGGCACATTTTGAGGTATTTCGAGAGTCATTGTCTCAATTTTTTGAGGCACTTTTCGAGGTATTTCAAAGGTCATTGTCTCAATTTCTCGAGGCACATTTCGAGATATTTTTGAGGTACATTTTGAGGTATTTTTGAGGTATTTTATTTTCGAGACACTTTTGAGGTACGAGGTACTTAGGTACTTTCGAGATATTTCGAGGGTCAGTGTCTCAATTTTTGCGGCACATTTTGAGGTATTTTTGAGGTATGTTGATGGTATTTTGAGGTATTTTGATGTACTTTTGAGGTATTCCAGTGTCTCAATTTGTGGAGAGACGAATTCTTGGAGACTCAAGACAAATTTTTCGAGGCCTTTTCGCGTTTCGAGGCCTTTTCACGTTTCAAGATATTTTCGCTAAAGCTGCAGTGATTTTTGCAAAAAATTTTGCGAAACCTTCAAAGAAATTTCGCGAAATTTTTGCGACATTTGCCTTCTCCCTCCAGAATAATGTGAAACTCCCCCTCCCCCTCCCAAAAAATGCCTGCTCCTCCCAAAAAATGCCTCCCCCTCCTGAACAATGTGATACGTCGGCTGGCACACTTCGGTCACGTACACAATTCGGCTGGCACACTTTGGCCACGTACACACATACATCTTCCACCCGTCAACGAGGACATACTAGATTTTAAATCATCGGAAAATCATCACTCGTCAACAAGATACTCAATTTCCAAATCATCGGTTGTCGCCTAGATCAGCCGCCATTGCCCGTCAACCACGGGCACTCTTTACTAGTATGTGTATACACACACACACACACACACACACACACACACACACACACACACACATACACAAGAGAGAAGTCAGAGTCGATGAAGTTGATGACTTCGATGTTGATGGAGTCGACCTTCGACAATATTTTTAGAATGCTCATTATTGAATGGATTTGAGGTTGAGCATCGAAATCCAACATAATAAACTTTATAAGCTTTATGTTCATCAAGAGGGCCAATGAAAATGCATTTATTAGACCTCTCGTCCAATTTCTTCCTAAGTTGTCTAGGAACATGAACGAAACATATACAACCAAAGATTTTTAAATGGTTGACGCTAGGCTTGTGTCCATGCCATACTTGATAAGCTCGCTCTCTCTCTCTCTCTCTCTCTCTCTCTCTCTCTCTCTCTCTCTCTCTCTCTCTCTCTCTCTCTCTCTCTCTCTCTCTCTCTCTCTCTCTCTCTCTCTCTCTCTCTCTCAAGACCCAATATCTTTGAGAAGGTGCTCGAGCCCCCAAAGCCTTTCTCAAATTAGGAATTCTCTGTCTCTCTCTTCTCTCCTCTCTCTAAGTAGCGACCGGACAATTTGAGGAAGGTGCTCAGGCCTCCCAAACCTCTTGCTACTTGGAACTTCTCTCTCTCTCTCTCTCTCTCTCTCTCTCTCTCTCTCTCTCTCTCTCTCTCTCTCTCTCTCTCTCTCTCTCTCTCTCTCTCTCTCTCTCTCTCTCTCTCTCTCTCTCTCTCTCTCTCTCTCTTGCTATGCAGGTGAAAGCGAGGTTTCCGCTTCCAGTGACGAATTTCAAAGCTTGACACCATGAGGGATTCTTCTCCTTCACTCGCAATAAAGTCTTGATCTTTCGCATTAGAGAGATTTGCTTGTTTGAGTTGATTTTTCTTTTTAAAGCAATTAGAGACATAGTGTCCCTTCTTGCCAAAAAAAAAAACACTTGACCTTCTTCTTCTTGGTCTTGGAAGTAGAAGGATGAGTTGAGTCATCCTCTTCTCCATCATTGTCTTTGTCCTTGGCTTTGTCTCTGTTGAAAGCTTGATAAACTGGTTCTTGCTCCTCCCTTTATGCCTATCCTTGACAAAGAGAGGTTTGTCACTTCCAATATGCTCAAGTTTGTTCATCCTTGAAAGTTTGTAACTTTGTCTTGCTTCTTCAGAAATGAGAATTCCTCGAAGAGTCTCCAAATTGGGCAACTCCTCCTTCATGGCAAATGATTGAACAAGATTATCATAGTCTTCTTTTAAGCCATTAAGAATGACTTGTACTAGCTCATCTTGATTGATTGTGACACCAACACAAGCAAGCTCTCTATGATGATCGTTTACCCTAAGAACATAATTTGATGCACTCTCCTCACTTCTTTGAAAACTTTGAAAAATATGATTTCTAAGAGTGAGAATTCTTGAAGTGTTCTTAGCTTCATAGATAGACTTAAGTGCATCCCAAGCTTCTTTAGCAGTGGTGCAAGATCCTATTTCTCTTAGAATCTCATTAGAGACATTCATTTTAATGAAATGTAGAGCCATCCTAGCTCTCTTCCTATACTTTGGTATTTCAAGTTGTGCTTGAGGCTCCTCCGCAATACCAAGTACTATGTCCATAACATCCTGGAGTATAAGAACAGACTCCATCCTAACCTTCCATATTGAATAATTGGAGGTACTTAGTCTTTCACTTGGTTCTAAGAGATATCCTCCTACAGGTGCCATATTGTGAAGACTTCTTGTTATTGGACAATTATATGTTTGAGCTTGTTCCAAACAGACTAGATGTTGCTACTCTCTTTCACTATAGGAATTTTCTAGGGTGTACTACCAAATCCTATTTGAAATCTTGCAACAGAATTTGAGATAGATCTCAAATATTTCACAAAACAAGATAAACTAAATCAATATTTCAGAATGAATTGACGAGTATAGACAAGTCTTGATTCTATTTTTGGCACATGTGAAATGCTTCAAAAGAAAACACAATTAATTCAAAGAAGACTCAATGTGCTCGATAACTCAAAGCTATGTCTAGATCTCAAGTTTCTTGTGTTGATTACTTAAAACAATGGACTGTGAATCAAACAAAATTGGATCAAATAAAAAAAGTGGTCACTCAAATTTTGGAGCTCTCCCTACCCTCTTTAAGAGCTTATAACTCTTGATAGACACATCAGATTGATTTGAGATCAATTGCAATAGAAAGTACTTGTTATAAGCTTTCCATCAAGCTATAAGATCAATATCTTTGGACCTAAGATGATGAAAATAAAGAAGTATAAAAATTTCTAATTTTCACACGTGCGAAATTCCAGAATTCCGTACAATGTCATTTCTGATCTGAAAATCTTGATTCTATCCTCTTTTATCCAAACACTTTTCAAGAAAAGGTAAAAAAAAGTGATAATAGTTTTTTTGTTTGAATTGAGCTCACAAATTCTTGTACAATCAGTGATAATAGCATGCAAAGCTTAATTTGGCTCTGATACCATGATAAAATTCCAACAAGCTCACACGTGTGGAGAATGATCCTCAAGTGTAAATGATCTTGTTAAGCTTTGTGTTTAGCGCATAAATTGATTCTAGATTGAATATCACGATCTAGTACAAAATTTTATGGCCAAAGCACAATCTAGCATGCTAATAATCAAAGAATGATTGCAATCAAAATCAAAAAAGAAGAAGTGCAAGAATTTAATGCATTAGCATAATCTTGTACTCAAGTTAGAGAGAGAAAAAGAGAGCAAAATTCAAGCATACAAAAGTATAGATCCAAATTGACATGGAGTAGCTTCAAAGCTTGGTTCTTTATCAAAAATTATGAGAGAGCCTACACATATTTATGGAGATTGGAGTAGCTCAAGGTAGAACCATCTCCTTCCTACTTTCTTCCACATCTAAAAGTGAAAACTAGAAAACTAGTGACATTTGTCACTTTACATGCATGCATTTATACCTACTTTTACCAAGTGTCAATTTCTAAACTAGAATTGTACAAATCATCATGCATGTGTCCAATTCACTTTGTGCATGCCTTGAAATCTCGTCTTCATCCATCTCAAATTGTATGTGATCTCCATTTTCATTAGAAGATGGATGCATGGCATCATTCTCAATTGTTTCAAAGTAACATTCAAACATGTTGTGCATTGCTTCATCGTGTTGCACCTCATCATCATAATCATTAGAATCAAGTTGATTACTCTTTTTTCCAATTGCGTTTGCCTCTTCAATTTGTTTCATTCTTTGTTTTCTCATGTCTATCAAAACTTGATGTTGATTGTAACTAAACACGGATGGATCAACTCCGTGGAATGACATTCGATGTATTGGCTACACACATGAAACAAATTCTATAAGTGACATATATAGATTGACGAAGATTATAATAAAATCATATAAAGTTAACAAACCTCAATGTCTTCCAAATTCGATGGTCGACCTTCTTCTTTTCGTCCAAACTTCCACAAATGATTTTCAACAATGCGTCTTTCACGCATCTTTTGCCCATCATACTTGACGCATGTGCACCATATTTTATTTTAAAAATAATTTTTCTACGAGAAACAAAAATCAAGTACATGTCACTTTAGCACAATAGTTTAACTTATAGTAACAAAGTCTTTTTGAACAAGAAAACATGCATGTTTATTACTTACCCTATTAACTTGAGTAGTGTCTTCATCGCTAGACTGATCTGAATGTAATTCATCTTGTTGTGATAAACTGCATATATGCACAAGTACAAAACACAAATAACATAAAATTAGTGTATGATTCTAATGTTTTAATTTTTAGATAGTACTATTCTTATATGTTGTCGCTTATATGATTCTTTTGCATCTTGGTCCAGGCTCTAAACGCATATCTATCTCTTCTTTTGTTATCACAGGTATGAAAGTCCCACTCCAATATGCATTAAAGTTTTGTAGTCGATTTTCTTTTCTACTTCATTTTAATATATTAGGGTTTATTGGAATGTATTGTATGTTTATGAATGTAGTAATCATGTCGGGGTAGGCAGTGGTGAAAGCTCGAGAGATTATGTTAAAAATTTATATGAATCATTAACTCTTGAGAAGAAAGCACAACTGCAAAGTATGTTTAGCCGAGATGAGGGTGGTCCCTCACAAGCGGCCGCGGCTCCCGCCTCCACCGAAGAGTCATCCACAAATCTTTATTATGACGTGGATCATGAACATAATAAAAATGCCAACAAAAAAGGGAGGGTGGTTTTGGACCGGCTCAATTCTTTATGCCAACGCCATTTTGGTGACAGATTGTTTAATAAATGGTTCGAACAAACTACCGCCGATAAACGACAGGTTATTACTACCCTTCGTGACGAATTCCAACAAGAAGAGAAATTTGAGGAGAAGCAAATTCATAAGCATATGAGCTTATAGATTAGGCATCGTTGTGATATGGCACGATGAGCTTATAGGGATGGGCAATCCAAGCCCTCCTGGTGTTGAAGAAGTGATTGGAACCGTGTAAAAGTGGATGAACGAACACTAGATATTTACAAGATTCAGAAAGATGTTGCAGCTGCTAGGATGCATGGGATAGGCAATCCTAGGTTGGGCTCGAGCAGAAAGGCAGGATTGCAAGCAAGCATGGTAAGTGAACCTACACTACTCTTATAGTTTATCTTTGATTTCATATGCTTTTCTTTTTAATATGCATTATGATTAGCTGCTCCAACGTAGCCCTATATTAATTTCAACTTAAATTGAATGCATGGATAATTGGCAGACTATGGACGTCTGCCAACTAAGGAGGAGTACGAATTTGCCTTTAGGGAATCATACGAGGCATTAGTCGACAAACTAAAGAGCGAGGTCATCCTCCAAATGTAAGTACTAGTTTTTGTATTCATACGAATGTGGTTTGTATTTCAACGTTAATTTAATTTAATTTAATATGATCGAGCATTAGATATTATTGTTGTTTGTTTGTTTGTGTTCATGCAGACTGGACGTCATGACGATGACAAGTAGATTAGGTTTATAAGTTTTAGTTGATGTTAGATCTAGAAAGACTCATGCAAAATTAAAGCACCAATTTTGTAATACATTGGTTGATATTATGAATATATTATTATTGCAAATGATCGTGGTATATTGCCATTGCTTTTATATGTGCAATGTTCTTTTTTCAAAAATTGCAATGTTAAACTTCGAGATGTGGATTGATGTAATAACCAACTAAGAATTCAAAACCATGTGCAATGTTGGATTTCAAAACAAGAATCAATATCATATATAGAAATCTAAATGAAATTTATGATGTGCATAAAGCAATACAATAAAGTATTGTCATTTATAATGCACATGAAGTAATGCAATAAAACATAGAATGAAAAGTACCTCATTCTTAGCTTGTTGTTTGATCCAAATGTTGAATGCAACTCATAAATATTGTTTCAAAAACAATTCATGAACATCGTTTCTCCAAGAACCTAACTTCAAGAACAGCCCGATAAAAATGAACGTGTTATTTTTTTACGCATTTTTATTTTTTTTAAACCTAATTTGGGACGTCAAAATCCGACATCCAAACACGTCGGTGAATAGACGTCAGACACACGTCGGACTTTTTTTTTTTATCATTCTGTTAACAGATCCGATGTGTATTTGGGATATCGGAATCCGACATTCAAGTAGACGTCGGATGGAGTGTGAAAAAAATTTCAACCCTTTACAAATTCAAATTTTGAATCTGGGCCTTGCTTTTGAGTGTGACATTGCCATCAATAAGGGGCTAGGTGAGTATGATTATATTGTGGTTAGTGGGTGAGTTAGATTTTGGGAATTTCATCTAGGCCATTGGATGTGCCATGTCATATGGACCATTCTATCTCACTTGTCACTCTTTTATTGGTACACATGTCGTCATTAACACTAATTATAATTAGTGAAGAGGCCCTTTTTGAGTCCAAAAGGGGCCCAAATGAACAAGGCAAAAAGGAAGGTGGCAATTTGGAGTTAGTCAAGAGCATCAAAGGAGAGTCAATTGGCAAAGATGTTATGGATCTATTTCTGCAAGTTATTGAAGACTCAAGTAAGGTCAAAGGAGTAGCAAACAAGTGTTTTTCAGGTTTACTTTACTTGTTCTATCTCATGTTTGAGCATTTTCATGTGGATGTGTGCAAATTGTCAGCATATATTGTACTGTCGTTAACTTTGCACACCTTCACAAGAACATTTACATGTATTAACAAGAATCCAGAATCAACACGAGCATTTGTTTTTTTTAAAAAAAGATTTAGAGTTTCTTCATCTCGATTCAACAGACATACGATACCTAACCAAAATTGAAAACTCTCTCTCTCTCTCGACCTGCTGACTGCTCAAACCTTTGTTTAGCATAATTTATTTCAGCATATTGATTAACATCAACACATCTATAAAAATGTTGAAAATCTCAAATAATTAGATATGTGAATTACAATGCAGATCAATGACTTTGAACTATCATACACAACCCATCATAATTTTTCAGAGGTGTTGATATTATAACCTGTGGCGATCTATTTCAAACAGCTCATGTTCTAGATTCTTGGATTTTTAAAAAACCTGAACATAATTTGTTTGCACTTAATAATTCACCTTGGAAAACCATGTTCATGTGTTATGAACTTCAACAAGTAATGCGACAACAAAATGCAGATTTCATACATGTTTTAAAAAAGTTAGAGAAACCACACATACATCTGTAGATATTGGTTGGTTAAATGATTGTCATAAAACACCGCCCCCTATACCTAATTTACCATATTTGTTTTACACAAACAAAAATATACAACAATACAACAACTACGTTTACCATATAGTCACAGGTGCAGAATTCTGTTTATAAGAAATTGAAAGGTAGTTCTAATTGCAGTCCTACAATACTAATACCACAAACATCATAACATCATCATTAATAGAAACAATTTATGTTAAACAAGGTATGTTAGTAGAACTTTGTGCCACAAACCTAGATGTTGAAGATGGACTTGTAAATGGAGCAGATGGCATTTTCCAAACTAGAACCAAGAAGACATTGTATGGATACAATTTAATAATTACGAAATTGGCAAAGTGCCCGACAAAATCATGTCCATGTATACCAAACCAACAACATAAACCGAACATGGACTCCAATATATCGAATCACGAAAGAATTCCAAATCGGCCAATCTATATTTAATAAAGTTACAAGAAAACAATTCTCAATCAAAATTGCAATAGCAAGAACAATACATTGAGCGCATGGTCTAACAATAACTGAATTAGCATTCAATCCAAAACATGTTTCAAAACATGGTTTAATGTATACAACCCTAACACGAGTCAAAGAACCTGCAAATTTAAACATCACATAGCCATTGACTTCAAACCATTTTAAACTCGCTTCCTCTGTCTAGCAATAAATGACACGTGTCCTAATAACAAGAAAGTGGAGGTTTCAAATTCCGAACATGCATACCTATGCAAAAACACATCTCATTATTCAATCACTAAACACTAGATCATTATCTAAATACAAACATAATATTAAAAATGATTATAATCTAATGACATCACAAATATTATGTTTACAAGAAACACAAACTCATGATCATCAATTTTATTTCCCAACCACCTTCAAAGCCATTGACAATTATGCCTTTATAAGATCAACAATATTATATCATGAAACTCAACATGTTGACTGTGTCTAGTTATATAATACATGACACACTGAAATTATTCATGCTACATTTACTTATAAAACTGATAACTTGCATATAAGTGCAATATACAGACAACCACATTCTATTATTTCCACGTTTATTGAACAACTAAACATAATACTTGACAACATTTTGAAAGCCACACCACTTATTATAATCGGTGACTTAAATATTAATACATTGACCATAAATAAAAATTTCCAAAAACTTCACTTGCTTATGTCTCAGTATAATATGCAGTTGGCCTTTCAAGAAGCAACAACTATATATGGCACACAATTAGTGTTAAAATTGAAAAATAATCCATATTGATTTCTTGGCTTGCTACAAATGTTGTACCATGCAAGTATGTAGCTCATTAATGCAAAATGCCAAGTTTGGCCTACATAGAACTCGAGCTACATGGTTATGTATTATCTAGTTTGATAAATGCAACTTGCATATAGTTTGTAGACATAGAATTAGCATGATTATGCTTGTAGAAACTCGTGGCAACTCACATGCATTAATTGTAAGTGATCCATAGTGACATGCAAGGCATGCACAAATTTTAATGGACACATGCATGATGATTTGGACATTTCTAGTTAGAACTAGTACACTTGTAAAAAGTTGGTAGAATTTCGTGCATGACAAGTGACAAATGTCACATAGACTCTAGATGTCACTTTAGATGTCATTTTGGAATGGCTAGATATGGTTCTACCTCGAGCTACCTCAATCTCCATAAATATGTGTAGCTCTCCACACAATCAATGATGAAGAACCAAAGTTTTGTAGCTATCTCTTGCCATTTTGGATCTAAACAAATATTGCTTGTTATCTCACTAACTATCTCTCTCTCTCTCTCACTCGTGTTGAGGCTAATGCTCATACACTGAAATCTTGTATTTTTATTCATTCTTTGATTCATTGCTATTATATTTTGTTGATTAGCATGCTAGATTGTGGATTAGCCATTTCTTCTGAACTAGATTTTGTTGATCAATCTAGAATCAAGTTATAATGCCAATCACAAAGCTTAATTAAGATCAGTCACTCTTGTGGACATTCCCCACACGTGTGAATTCTGGAAATTTTGTCATGGTATCAGAGCCACATTAAGCTTTGCATGCTAACAACTTTGATTGTACAAGAAACTGAGAGGTAAATCAAGCAAAAAAGCAGTTTTGCATTTTTTCTAGCCTTTCTCTGAAGTGTATTTGGATCAAATCGGACTTGAACTGAATTTCTAGGCCTGAATTGAGGTAGTACAGAATTCTAGAATTCCGCACGTGTGAAAATTAGAGTTTTTCAGTCCCTTTGTTCTCCTTACTTATAGATCCAAAGATAGCAGTGTTATAGCTTGATGGAAAGCATTTGATCTGCACTTTTCATAGAAATTGAAATCAAATCAATCTGATGTGGCTAGCAAGAGCTATAAGCTCTTAAAGAGGATAGGGATAGGTCCAAAATCCGAGTGACAACATTTTGATTTGATTCAATTATACTTTGTTCTGAATCCATTGTTTTGAGCATCCAACACAAGAAACTGTAGATCAAGACTGAGTTTAAAGTATTTGAACACCCTTTGAGCCTTCTGAGTCTCAATAGTATTTTCTTTTGAAGCATTTCACACGTGCCAAAAGTAGAATTCAAACCAGCCAAAGTGTCTCAAACCACTTTTTGTGTCTGATCTAAGAAACTTGTCTTGTGGAATATTTGAGATTCATCTCAAATATAGTTGCAAGTGTTTCACATAGGAAGGTAGTTCAACCTTGAAAATACCTATAGTGAAGAGAGCAGCAACTCTAAGTCTGATAGGAACAAGCTCAAACATATCTCAATCCAATAACTAAGAAGTCTTCATTATAATGGCATCTCAAGGAGGATATCTTCTAGAAGCCAGTGAAAGACTAAACACTTCTAATTACTCAATTTGGAAGTTAAGAATGGAGTCTGTTTTGATTCTCCAGGATGTTATGGATATTGTACTTGGTGTTGAGGAGGAGCCTCAAGCACATGTTGAAATTCCTAAATATAAGAAGAGAGCTAGAATGGAAAAGGATGTTGCAAGTGATGGAGAAGGATCACTTATGGTGTCCAATTTTTCTTTTCATTCCAAAACTTACAAAGACCTTAATTAGTGTGGGAAAGTTGCTTGATAATGGTTGTGATGTAAAGTTCAACTCCAATACTTGTTTTATCAAGAGAAAAGATGAGATCCTTGTTGATGGAACTAGATGTGGTGGAATTTTTAAGTTGAATTCTCATGAGAATGCAAACCTTTGTGAAGTTGCTTTGTTATCTAAGGAGGAGCTGTGCATAGAAGGATGGGACATCCTAACTTTACATCTATTTTTCTATGGTTAAGAAGGAGAAGGCTATTGGTCTTCCAAAATCTCTTTCTAAAGATTTCAAGCCTTGTGAGGCTTGTGCCATTGCAAAGTCACACAGAAAGCCATATCAGAAGTCTTTTATAAAGACGACTTATCCATTGGAACTCATACATTCAGATGTACATTTTTCCTCTTCTAAAAGTATTGGTGGTGCAACATGTTTTGTCACCTTTATTGATGACTTTACTAGATACACTTGGTTGTATCTACTTTCTTCAAAGGCTATGGTTTCTGATCACTTCCTTATCTTCAAAGCTTATGTAAAAAAACAGTTTTCTTGCAAAGTTAAAGCTTTAAGATGCGATGGAGGAGGTGAATATATCTCCAACAAGTTTCATAATTATTGTGAAGATGAAGGAATAAAGAGAGAATTTTCTTGTGCCTATTCTCCATCCCAAAATGGAGTAGCTGAGAGGAAAAACAGATCTTTATGTGAATGTGCTAAAGCAATTCGAGTAGCAGCTTCTTTGCCTATTGAATATTGGGGGTGAGGCTATAAATTGTGCAAACTATTTGTGCAATAGATTACCTCACAATGCTCTTGTTGGAAAAACATCTTTTGAAGTCTTGTTTCAGAAAAAACCTAAGGTAGATCACCTTAGAGTTTTTTGTTGTACTTGCTTTGTTAATATGCTCTTGGAAACAAGGAAAAGAGATGATCCTAATTCTGTTAAAGGGATCATGGTTGGATATGTATCCAACAAGAAAGCTTACAGGATCTATGTTCCTTCTACCTCAACTACAATTGAGAGTAGAGATGTGATATTCCATGAAGATCAAAAATATATTCTTGAGAGGCCGAGTTCAAAGATTCTCACAAAAATACTCCAATCATCACCCAAAAGTTTCTTGTGGAGGGAAGGAGGCCTTTACCAACATGCCACTTATTGGAGAACTTCTTTGGTTGTTTTGCACAAGTGAGAAATATATTAGCTTAGACAATGACATGCCACGAGATTCCACCATTACAATTCATTTGGCTAAGTTGCACTGGACTAGAGTTTTGGGCCCTCAATGTTCTAGAAAACGAGCGTTCTAGAACTCCAAAACCTAAAAAATCTGGCTAAAATATTTTTAATTTCAGATTTTTTTGGGGTGCATGTTTTTTAGAAACAAGGGGGAGTGATATAAATAAGAGGCCAAAATTAGTGCGTTTATCATGGTTTTGTATGTTGTTTCCTCACAACTTATAATCTTGGTGCTAGAATGAAGTCAATCTTTGCAACTTAAACATTATGGGCCTATGTTCCACCTGGTGTCATAAATGTTTCACATTCATGCAAAAGTGTTTTGACCATATGTTTTGATTTTTTTTCTCCTTTGCTATGGTGATAAGCTCCTTAATTTTACAGGCCCACTATATTCAGTTAGCTCTATTTGTCTTTCCTCAGGTATTTTAGGTGAGGGTCCGGTCTATGCATTTGCTTTTGGGTATGTGGAGGATTCAGAATTTGCCAGAGGGCATGCCGCTAAGACTTATCTTGATGTTTTGCATCGGCTCTCTTTCCACATCCAGCACCGTCTTGATTTGAGAAAATTGAAGGGGAGGGGGGAGGAGCAAAGTACGTCAGCTACATTAGGGGGCGTAGGTTCTTGGAATTAGTTATATGACCATCTATGTATTCGCAAAGATAGCGGGTTAACTATCATATAACCATTGAGGGTTTTTGAGGTTGCCTCATGGTCGTGGTGTTCAAGACTGTGTGCAGTGTGGCACAAGATCAAAAGTGTCATCTCTAGGTTGTGGGTTTAAGTTGATTTAAATGACGATTTTTTTGTCATCATTTATTCTACATTTGGAAAATGAAAAAGAACCAATTTCATGGTCGTCGTTTTTTTTAATGGCCATCATTTAAGCTGATTTATATGACAATTTTTTGTTATCAATTATTTTCATTTTGGCAAAATACAAAAGGTGGTTTTTATTATCCGTCATTTAAGTCGATTAAATTGACGATTTTTTACCGTCATTTATTTTCAATAAAAAATTCGATTTTTATTGGCCGTCATTTGAGTTGACTTAAATGACAATTTTTGGCCATCAATTATTCTTCATTTTGGCCAAATAAAAATGATGATTTTTAATGGCCGTCATTTAAGTTGATTTAATGACGATTTTTGGCCGTCATTTATTCTTCGTTTTGGCAAAATCAAAAGGACGGTTTATAATGGCCTTCATTCAAGTTGATTTAAATGACAGTTTTTGGTTGTCATTTATTCTTTGTTTTGGCAAAATAAAAAGGACGATTTGTAATGGTGTCATTTAAATTGATTTAAATGATGGTTATGGGCCATCATTTATTCTCCATTTTGGCAAAATAAGAAGACGGTTTTTAATGACGTCATTAAAGTATACTAAATAACGATTTTTAGCCATCATTTATATTTCATTTGGGCAAAATAAAAAAGCCGATTTCGAATGGCCGTCATTTGAATTGATTTAAATCACAATTTTTGGCCATCAGTCATCTTTCAATTTGGCAAAATAAAAAGGACAGTGTTTTTCATCGGCCGTCATTTAAGTTGATTTAAATGACGATTTTTGGTCATCATTTATTCTCCATTTTGGCAAAATAAAAAGACAGTTTGTAATGACCGTCATTTAGGTTGATCTAAATGACGGTTTTTGACCGTCATTTAAGATGGTTTAAATGAAAAATTTTTTGTTCATTTTATTTAGATTAAAAATAAATAAATGACGACTTTTTATTGGCCGTCATTT
>MU835094.1:0-41839 GCA_029204225.1 Diphasiastrum complanatum | reverse complement strand
TTTTGAAATTTTTGCCTTTCAAAAGCAAACTAGCCTTTGATTTGCATTGCAGCTTGCAAATGCCAAGCCTATCTGCAGCAACATAAACCACCTAGGGCCACCAGAAGTTCTCAAAAGTGTGTCAATCATGGGCTCCCTCTGCCACAAGGCCATTGCCTAGTACTCGAGAATACTTCTAAAATTTTAGAGCCCACATGAACCTCGTGGAGCAACACTACATACTGATTCCTCATCATTGCACATTTCTTTCATATTTCTCTCGTCTCCCTTCAGACCCTTCTCCTCCCTCTCTATTTCTATAGCTCCATTGACCGGGTCTGTTGATCTCTGAGTCTAAAGGTATGGATGTTACCTTCTTGTTGTATTAGATTGGGTCTGTTGATCTTTTAGTCTATAGCACTGTTAGTTAACTTCGGGTGACAGAAGAAAAGCGACATGGTGGCTCCAAGCGATCTGCTATACGAGATATGGGGGGTGAAGGTGTATTCCGACGGCACAGTCGATAGAACAGAAGCCGAACAGCTCCTTCCCACGGTGTCAGCCAATGCTGAGCTAGCCACAGCAGGTAGCTTCTCCAAGGATGTGGTGATCGACAGCAGCACTGGAACATGGGCTCGCATTTATGTTCCCGAATCGGCGATGTCTTCTGCAGAGGCCAGAGATACAAAGCTTCCCATACTGCTGTATTTCCACGGAGGTGGATTCGTGTTATGCAGTGCAGCATCCGTCCTCTTCCACGACTACTGCTGCAAGGTTGCCAGCAGATTGAAAGCAATACTGATCTCAGTGGATTACAGATTAGCACCCGAGCACAAGCTTCCTGCAGCCTTTGACGATGGTTTCGCAGCATTGAAGTGGCTTCAAGCCAGGCGAGCAAAACCCCTCAAACCCATCAAGATCCGTGGCTATCTTCACACGCGGACTTCTCAAAGTGCATCCTCATGGGCCACAGCGCGGGGGGCACCATCGTAGCTGAGGTAGCGCTGAGGGCCGCAAGCGAGGGGGTTGAGCCTGTGCAAATCCGAGGCCTGATACTGGCAATACCATTCTTCGGCGGAATAGAGAGGACTAACTCCGAACTGGAGCATGGGTATAGCGTTGAGGATGTCCCTCTATCCTTCACAGATGCTTGCTGGGCTGCATCGCTACCGGAGGGAGCAGACAGAAGCCATCGCTACTGCTGCTTCATGGGTGCGGAGACGCAGGCAGCGATGGAGAGAGAGACGATGCCGCCATCGCTGGTGGTGATAGGAACCCGCGACCCCCTGCGTGATCGCCAGGTCCAATTCGTCGAGTTTGTTCGGAAAGCAGGTCACCGCGTGACCCTGCTAGAATTTGACCGGTGTGTCCACGATGATCTCTTGTATCCCGAAGTCACTGGGGAAGCAGACTTAGACCAGGCCCATTTGACCATGCAACACTTCCTCTTTCAATGCTTCCAAGGCATAATAGAGAACTCTCTCCCATAGATAATTTTAAGACTATTAGTTTTATTAGCTTTGCCGCGATAGCTCTAAGCTCTAACAACACTTCTCTCCAAGCTTACACCTGTTTTGCTTGGCAGATGACTTTTTAGACTATTCTTTTCTATTAGCTTTGCTGCGACAGCGCTAAGCCGTAGCAACACTTCTCTCATAGACTTACACGTCTTTTGTTGGGGAGTTTGAATTTAAATCTACATTTTTTTTTGTATCTACAATCCTTCAAATTATGTCGATTGTTTATATCTTGATTTTCTCGTACAATTCCTTGAACATCTTGTAAGTGTTTTGATTTTTTTTGGGCCTTGCAAAAAGGAAAATTATGGCCTCAAGTTGGTGAGTGAAGATTTTGCAAAAATTAACATTGAAGCCATCATCTTAAACAATAAGGGTATGTGCAAACAAATAGCTTTGTCACATTGCTAAGGACTTTATTGCAAAAACTTGTTCATTTAAAGATATTGCACCTCTATATGCAGGTCGCAATTTGCAAAAAAAATCATGTCCCTCTTATTTTCTTGCATTCATCCCTAAGCCCTCAACCTACATGACACACAAACATCATCACCAACAACAATAATCAAATAAAGAACACCTATTTTCATTTACAAAATCATTTCATATATGTTTTTATCAGTAATCTCTCTACTCATATACTCATTTAAAAGCAAAGTTCAATTTGCAAAGTAAGAAAATTAAATGCTAACTATTATGTCAACTAGAATTGAAATATAACTACCTTGCTTCTAATCTTAGACAATTACATTTTTTCTTCTTGAAGTTCGTTGCTATGCCTTTGTAAAATACCATAATGTTCTTGTTTTGGAATTGGCATCTCACAAATTCCCTCCAACTTTAGATTTTCCTAGATTGTGTTGAAACTTTTGGTCGTTTTCAATTTAAACTTACTTTATCCTAGACGACATTGTGCATAGATTTTGTTTATGATATTTCCAATCATCAACCACAAGATATATTATTCATTTGATGCTTGGATAAGAGTGTTTGATGTGGCAATATAGACTCAAGCTTGAATCCTAGTCTACATGCAAATTTGACAAATGAATGTATTAAGTATTGTACATACTCATGCAGATGCTAAGTGATATTGTTACAAAATAAGGTGATCAATATATTCGTGATGAGAAGCTTTGAGTTATGTCGGGCATTCAAATCATTAAAACTTTAACAAAAAAATAAAGATTGTAGTTTCAAAAAATTAATGAAGGAACCAAAAACTCTACTGACATCACAACATCCTGACCATATACCAACTGGAAGGGTGTTAGCTAAAAATCTAGAAACAATGTGATTAAACAATAAAAGTACCAAACAATAGCTCCATCATGGACTCAAAATGATTCGTTTTTACCTTTTCTGAAATTGGCAAGTCACATGTGAAATCATTTGAAAATAATAACATCTGAAAAGAGAAAGTTTTTAGTATGCCTCTCCTATAAGTTGCAAATTGGTAAATTTGACGCATACATACAAAATAGAGAAACATGTTGTATAATCCTCTGACAATAATTAAGTACCTATTTATGATCCGTCAATCATAAATATTTAGATTTGTCTGATTCGTCAGTCATAATTTTTTGGAATCCAAAACCATAATCATTTACAGGATACTAGAGTATATGTCCAACATAACTCAGGAAAAGTAAGAATCATTCCAAAGTCTTTCCACTAAGAAAATACAAGATTCAGGAATATTCTTCAAACAAGATTCTTTAACTGAAGTGCAAAAGTCAAGTTCTATAAACCACTGGTAATTAAAGACTGAATGCATATCAACTTGACAATCATTTTCAACTACAAAAAAAACTTTAGATTACTATCTAGAATCAAATCTAGATATTCAAAGTCTTGCTGAATATCAATTCAGATATTATTCTCGGATTTATTATGATTTGCTATCCAATTGAGCTCTCTGGGATACAATCACTAATGAGTTGAGTCTATTCCTTAACTGAGGAATACTCTATCCCAAGAATACTGTATATCCAATGCACATAATTTTAACTCATGAACCCAAATGATTCACTAATCATGCATCTTACAAGCAATATAATTAACAAACTATCAGTTCTTGGTGAATCCCCTTCACACTGATCATTTTACCAATTAACTTCATCTTGGAGTAATCAACTACTCAAGTTAATTGCCAATGATTCAGAAATCTCAAATGTCTAGGTGCAGATTTTAATTATACTACCATAACACCACATTTAGATCCATATCTTCATGAGTAAATAACATATCCAGAAAATCTCTGAGACGAATAAAATTCACTCTCATCAGTTTTCCAATCCAATTTCCTCCAATAGCATAATTTCTTCAACTCAATCAACTCCTCTCTGATCCTAGTACTAAAACTAAGATTAGGTTGATCCAATACAAAACTCTCAGACTTAAATTCTGGTCAAACTTACTTCTATTCCAATCAAAATGGAATTAGTAACATTTGACCTTTCATTGTACTACTTATAGAGAATGATTCAAATATCAAACCTGTTCTAGTTCTAGATTGTCCACACAATCCCTAGAGAATTTTTCTTATTCGAAAAGTTTCAATTAGATATCTTACTCTGAATCTATCCAAAATTACTTTCAGAAAAATCTCATTTCTATATCAAACTGGTTCGTTTCCGAAAACTATGCAATCCACAAATTCCCAAATAAAATTTTATCCCACCACTTCACCCCTCCTTTTAAAGAAATCGTAAATTTCAATAAAAGTTACCTAGAAAGATGAATATGAAAATATCTAAGTCCAAGAAAATTCAGTAATAAGTGCTTCCACAAAAGGATTCGGTCAATTACAAACATGATCTGAAACAACAAGTACAATGATACTAGATAGCAATCATGCATAAAAATCACAAGACAAATGACTAGAAATCTCACAAAAGTGTAGAGTGCAAAAGTCTCATCAATTTTCTTAGCAAAATGATGATCCTTTTATGGATCGGTACAGTCCAGCAGGCCTTCACACGTGTGAAGAGTGCCACATCACTCAGATCTATCCATTTTATCCATCCTTGATCCTTATCCAATAGTTGACCTTCTAGAATATGACTAAAATCCAAAAAGCTAGTCTCCTAGAATATAGGAATATTCCCTACAAAATAGGATCTAAGGAAAATGGTCAACTCTTATCTTCTAGTACTCTATACACATGTGTGAACATCCACTTGCCATGTGGGAGCATTTACTCATGCACATGCAAGGAAAAGCTAATTTGTAGGTGACTAGTCAACTTGACTAAAAACTAGTCATTTCATGTTCACACTAACTAGAATGATACAAAATCAATTTGGATATATACAAACATGAAAAGTACATCCTTTCACACGTGGGAACAGGCTCCACACATGTGAAATCATATCATCAACATATTCTAATGTTTGATCAATATTTACATGAACCAATGTCAAGTGAGAAGTGACAATTTTCAACACTCCTCCTCACTTCTAACTTGGCAAATCTAGTGTACATCTATCTACAATTCCAAGAGCATATCTTAACTTAAAAAATGGATCTTTGGACAATGGTTTGGTTAAGATATCAGCTATGCATTCGGATGATGGTACATGATGTAGTTGCACTTCCTTGGATTGTACCTTCTCCCTCACAAAGTGGTGAGCTATCTCAATATGCTTTGTTCTGGCATGGAAGATAGGATTTGAAGCAATTTGTTGAGAAGCTTGATTGTCACAAAATATGTAAGGGATCTCCTCGGCCTCTAGAACATGTAGTTCCATCAAGAGTCTTCTTAGCCATAGGAGCTCTTTGGTTGTTGAAGTGAATGCCTTGTACTCGGCTTCACAAGAAGATAGTGAGATTGTATCTTGCTTTTTGGAAAGCCAAGATATCACTCCTCCACAAAGAAATGTTGCAAATGCACTAATGGACTTCCTATCCATCTTGTCACCTACAAAATCTGAATCTGAGTAGGCTCTCAAGTGCAAGTTAGATCCTTCATAAAGTATGCCAAAAAATCTAGTACTAGAAACATATCTAAGTACTCTCTTGGCACTTTTCCAATGATGAACTAAAGGAGCTTGCATACTTTGACTCAACTTGCTTACACAAAAACTTAAGTCAGGTCTAGTGATAGTTAAATAGATTAGAGAGCCTATAAGCTTCCTAAAGAGAGTGATGTCCTCAAAGGATGCTTCATCACCTTCATTAGTTGCTTTCACAACATGCTCCATAGGGGTGTCAATCCCCTTACAATCTTTCATACCAAATCTTTCAAGAATGGAAGTAGCATACTTAGATTGACTTATGAGAGTACAATTGCTACTTCTAGACACTTCTATCCCAAGTATAAACTTTAGGAAGCCTAGATCTACCATCTTGAACTCACTAGATAAGTCAACTTTTACTTTGCCTATGCCATGATCATCATTTCCTGTCATAATGATGTCATCAACATAAAAAACCAAAATGATGATCTTTCCTTCATTACATTTGAAATATAAAGAAGGTTCATAAGCACTTAGTACAAAGCCAAGGGAATAGAGAAAATCATGCAACCTAGAGTACCATATAGGCTCTTCCTTAAGTAGCACACCTTTTGCTCCTCACCAACCTTGATGAAGCCCTCGGGTTGCATCATGTAGATTTCCTCTTCTAAGAAGCCATTCAAGAAGGCATTTGTCACATCCATTTGGTAGAGATCCCATTTGAACAAAGTAGCAATGCAAATGATTAATCTAATAGTTACAAGCTTAGCTACAGGTGCAAATGTTTCTTCATAATCCAATCCTTTTATTTGAAGAAATCCCTTAGCAACAAGCCTAGCTTTGTATTTACTAATAGATCCATCTTGATTGTACTTAATTCTATAAATCCACTTACATGCAAGTGGTTTCTTTCCTCTTGGAAGATTTACAAGATTCCAAGTATGATTCTTTTCTAATGCATCATACTCTACTTGCATTGCATCTCTCCAAACTTTAGATTTACATGCTTCTTCAAAAGATGATGGTTCTTCAATCAATGTAGCTAAAAAAGAGTAAGAGGTAGAAGATGTAGAGCCTTCCTATTGATTTCCCTTGTCCACATAGGTAAGCCTTGAGGGCTCGGCCTTGCTCCTTGATGATCTTCTTGGCCCCTTTTGACTCGGATCCAAATCTCCATCCTCGGGTTTGTCATGATCCTCCTCGGGTTTGTCAAGATCCTCCTTGGATTTGTCAAGATCTTCAATGCACAATGGGTTAGATCCATTTGACAAGCTCTTAGAAAATTGTGACTCATCAAAAAGTACATCCTTGCTTACCTTTACTTTCTTGGATGTAGGATCACATATCCTATATCCCTTGCTATTTTCTCCATAGCCAACAAAGATTCCTTTGAAGGAGGTAGCATCTTCTTTCCTTCTAGTCTCCAAAGGAATGTGTACATAACAAGTACATCCAAAGATCTTAAAATCTCTTACATTGGGTTTCTTATCAAACAAGGCAAGCTTGATAAGGTGAGATCCCATCTATAGCACTACTAGGAAGTCTATTACACAAATAATCAGCACATGTTATGGCTTCTCCCCAAAATGAGATGGGAAGTGATGCATCAAGCCTCAAGGACTTTGCACACTCACATAGACTCCTATTTTTCCTCTCGGCCACCCCATTTTGTTGAGGGGTGTAGGAGCAAGTGTATTGTAACTTAATATCATTGATCTCACAAAAGTCTTTCATTTTATTGGAGGTGTACTCTCCTCCATTATCACATCTTAGTGCTTTGATAGAAGTACTAAGTTGTTTCTCTACTAGAGACTTGAACTTAATGAAAGCTTCATAAACAAGACTTTTCTTTGATAGTAACTCAATCCATGTGAATCTAGTACAATAATCTATAAAAGTTACATACATCAAGGCACCTCCATTACTTGCATGTGAAAAACTATGTACATCAGAATGTATGAGATCCAAGGGAGAGAGAGATCTTGATGAAGATTTCTTGTAAGAAGATTTGTGTGACTTTGCAAGGCCACATGCCTCACACATTTTTCCACACTTTTTGAAAGTTTTATATACTAGAATTCAATAATGGTTAAGAATACTTGTATGATCTTTGTAAAATGTCATGCACTTTGTAAAAACTTCATTAAGGGCCTAAAAACTTTATTACGGGCCACTCAAATTCCAGCCTTCGCTTGGAAACCACGAAACATTATCGGCCACTCAAAAAATGTATTAAAGCCTAGAGCCAAATTAATTATTTCTAAAATCTTAAATAAGCTCATTTATATGAAAATGAAAGTATAGAATAATATTTGATAGGCTCATAACCTATAAGAGCACTAACATGTAGGTTATAAGAACCTACAAAAATTTTCTTTGTAAGTAAAATGTTTTTGGCAAGCATTGACACTCTCTTTCCTTCGTCCGCGCCCTCAGGCCAGCAGATCTGTGTGCCAGGAGCCAAGAAAAAATAATCGTATTCTGAAGAATATTCTTTGCGCTCTCACACGAGAGAGTGTTGTGAAGAATCCCCAAAAATTGGCAAATCTAGCTTGATCAAAAACCATGTAGTATAATGTAAATTTTGTACATAAGTGGATTCCACACATGTGAGGCCGAGATGCCACGTGGAAATCCACTCCTAATGTAGGTTAGGTCAAGTCCATAGGGTTGGTCATGCCATTTTGGTAGTGATTCCTAGATTATAGGACCTAAATCCTACATTTAAGGTGAAAATTGACCAACTAGCTATCTATCAAGCATGACTCTAGGAAATAGACGAGGGTTTCATTTTAGGGCAAAAAGGCTGAGTTAACTTCCTTATTGCATGTTGGAAATCCACCTAACTTCACCAAGGAAGTCGAATTTGCTATGTATTCCAAGCTCCCATAGTGAGAAGATAGAATTGGCTATCTCAAGCTACTCCACTATGTAAATTGAGTTTTTGTGAGTCAAATGCAACCAAATCAATTTCTACTTGTTTCTCAACTTGAAGGACGTACTACAGCCTATAGTACACACGTGTGGGCTCAAATTTCAATGTTGATCAATGCTTTTGATTGTTAATGCTTGTTGTTTGTCAAATTGCCAATCTAGATCAACTTTTTGATGACTAGTTTTTTTATAGATTGTTAAGCAAGCATCCAATCACTCTTGTGGATCTTTTGTAGATCCATTTATGGTCCTAAAGTATAGTACTTTCACATGGTATCAGATCCAAGTACAAGAGCATTAACCATTGATCAAAATCAAATCCATTTTTAGCGAGTTTTGGTGCTAAAAGCTAGTATTGATAGGGCAAGCTAGAATCTTGATTTTGGTGAGGGGATTTGATCCCAAACTTGGTAGGGATCCCAATCTGTACTTTTCACATGTGTGGGAACCTCTGAACTTGCATTTAATGCATGTTATTCATTTGATCCAAAGAGATTCAATTTGTAAGCTTTTGATGTAATTTTTGGTGGAAATCTTAGGATAAGCTACCAAGATTGAGTGCCATTGATTAGATTTGACATAGAGTCTAATTAATCTAGGCTAAAATCAGTTTCTCTAAACTTGTTTTACAGGTCTTGAAAGTACAGTGTGAGGGAGATTTAGTCATGTTATTGTCCATAAATAGCCAAAATTGGCAAGATTTTATTGTAGGTAGATTTCAAATCACCTTATCTTCATTCCAACTTTGTGAGGGATTGTTAGAATTGAGATTATAAGTCCATTTGTTGGATTAGAAATCCAATTTGAGTGAAACACTACAAGAGAGAGACCTTAGTGAGTTTCTAGAGACAATCAAATCCATTTCTTGGCAAGACTTGTTTGAAAGTAGTTTTCACTTCATCTTATTTTCATTCCAGCTTTGTGAGGGAGTGATAGACCTGTGATTATAAGTCCATTTATTGCATTAGAAATCAAATTTGAGTGAAACACTGCAAGTGTGAGACCTTTGTGAGTTTCAAGTCAATCAAATCTATTTCTTATTTGTAGAAGTCACTTGTAAGATGGGATCTGCTGGAGCATACCTTCTAGAAGCTAGTGAGAGATTGAATTCTACAAATTATGTTATTTGGAAGGTTAGGATGGAGTCACTTTTGGTGCTTTAAGACCTTTATGAGTTTTTGATTAGATGACTTTGCAAATTTGGTCCAAAGTTTGCCATCCAAGACACTTTGCCAACTATAGAAAAACTCCACAGTGTATTAGTGGTTCAAGTGTGTAGGATGTTCCATGCAAAATATAGAACGAGTTCCTTGTCTTTGCAGAATGGTGATGAGAAAGCCAATTTCTCAGTCAAGAGCAAAAAGAAGACCAATGGAAAGAAGAAGGAGGCCAAAGAAGAGGATGATGCATCAAGCTCAAAGGACAAGTCAAAGCAGAAATGCTTCTTTTGTGGAAAGAAGGGGCATTATGCATCTGAATGCTATAAGAGGCTAAGAGCACAAGTGGAGGAGGACAAACAAGGAAACCTTGCAAAGAGGAGGAGGAGGAGGAGGAAGTAGATGTCAAGGATCTTACAGGCAGTACAGTTA
Source organism: Diphasiastrum complanatum (assembly GCA_029204225.1). Lineage (NCBI taxonomy): Eukaryota > Viridiplantae > Streptophyta > Lycopodiopsida > Lycopodiales > Lycopodiaceae > Diphasiastrum > Diphasiastrum complanatum. The sequence goes on along the minus strand of MU835094.1, from coordinate 31,861 downwards.
GCTAATTTGCAGGCAATCTATCATCAAACAGATAAGCAGTAAAGAGAGATCACACACCAACTCAAGAGAACACTTCTAAACTGTATTAACAAAAGAGACTGAAAGGTACATATACACAGTCTAATTTTTGTGGGGTACCACTGCATGGCAGTTCGGTCCCCGTTACGGGACGCGTGTCCTAACGTACACTATGTGTGCCGTCAAACTGGCACTCATGCATACTATCACAAAAGTAGTAAAAAACTCGAAATCACTGCTAAACACGGAAAGTCATGAACTGTGAGAGAAACTCGGCTTACTTATTCTAACACTCTCCCTTAAGCCCTAGTTTATCTTTCTTACAAAGAGCTTTTCTCTATAAAACTCAAACTTATCAGTACTTAAAGGTTTAGTGAATATATCAGCTAACTGATTTTCTGTCTTACAATGCACTATATCTATTTCATTAGATAACAACTTCTCTCTAATGAAATGATACTTAATTTCCATATGCTTCATGTGTGCATGAAATACAGAACTTTTAGCTAGTTGTATAGTGCTCTAGCTGTCACATCTGATCACAATAGGCTTATTCTGCTGAATTCCAATGTCTTCTAATATTCTTCTTAGCCAAACTGCTTCCTGCATAGCTGAACATAGTGCTTTGTATTTTGCTTCTGTAGTAGAAAGAGCAAATGTGTCTTGTTTCTTACTTGACCAAGAAAATACACCATTACCAACATGAAATACATAACCTGTGGTAGATCTCCTGTCATTAATACAGCCTGCTCAATCTAAATCAACAAAGCCCTATAAAATTGGTAAAGTATGCTGCCTCTCATACAACAATCCATGGGTTAACGTGCCCTTTACATAACAAAGAATTCTCTTCGTTGCTTTCCAGCGAATCTCTCTAGGAGTAGCTATGAACTGAATTACAACACTTACAACATAACTTATGTCAGGACGAGTAGTTGTGAGATAAATCAGCGAACCAACTAATTGACGAAATAAAGTAGCATCAACTAGTGCACTCTCATCCTGGTTAGATAGTTTCTTACCAACCTCCACAAGTGTGGATTCTGGCTTGCTATCGCACATTTTGAAACACTTCAAAATCTCATTCACGTACTTTGTTTGAGTTAGTGCGATACTACTACAGCCTTGCCGTACTTCCACTCCCAAACAGTAGTGCATCAAGCCAAGATCAGTCATATCAAAACTGGAAGATAAGTCCTTCTTGATTGCACCAATCAAATCATCATCATTTTCTGTGATTATGAGTTCATCTACGTATAGCACAATTAGTGTGATACTAAAGTCACGAGCAAAGTAGTAAAGATGGAAATCTGAAGAAGTGCGTATCAAACCTCTAGATAGGAGATGCTCATCAAAGTGGCTATACCAAGCACGTGGTGCTTGTTTCAATCCGTACAAGGCTTTCTTCAGCTTGCACACTTTGTCTTCCATGCCATGTATCACAAAGCCACTAGGTTGCTCCATGTACACTTCTTCTTCAAGCTTACCATTCAGGAATGTAAACTTTAGTCCATCTGATATAGATTCCATCCAAATAGTGCCACCAAAGCAATCACCATGCGAAGTGTATTCCACTTGGCCACGGGAGCGAAAGTCTCTTTGTAGACAATGCCCTTACTTTGCACATAGCCCTTCACTACAAGCCTTGCTTTGTGTTTTGCAATAGTTCCATTGGCATTGTACTTTGTCATGTATACCCACTTGTTGCCAATGGGTCTTTTGCCCTTTGGAAGATCCACTATCTCCCACGTGTCATGGTGTTTGATGGAATCAATCTCCTCCTGCATTGCTTTTTGCCATATCTCCTGATTTTTGGCCTCCTCAAAGCAAGAGGGTTCAGTAGATGAAATAATATCACTCATAAGTGCAAGATTTACCTGAAACCTGTCAGGTTCCTTCCTCTCTCTTGTGGAATGCCGCAACTCTCCCTCACTAGACTCGACAATTTCTCCTTCCTTGGCACTCATGAGTTTAGTGTACCATTTAGGTAACTTACATTGAGGTGATCCGCTACGAGGTGAATAGGAATCCCATGGTGCATCTTGATCCTTCCTTTTATCACCTGCTACCTCAGTCTTTTTCGATCCAATAGATTTGTTTCTCACTCTCCATCTCATCTATATGGTGGGAGGAGTACCACGTCCCTCATCATCATCATCATGATCTTCTTGTGGTGGTAGAACTCCTTCATCCTCTTTGAGAAGCTTATATAGCTCATCATTATTCTTTCTTCATCCACAAATCTATGGATTTCATCAAATAAGACATCACGGCTTATGTGCACATGTAGCCCCTCTGGATCGTAACATCTATATCCCTTGGTTTGTTCATCACAACCTATAAAAATGCACTTCAAGGCCTTTACCTGCATTTTGGCTCTCTCACTCTTAGGTATGTGAACATACACTCAACATCCAAATACTCGCAACCCATCCATCGTAGGCTTCTTACCAGTGAATGCCTCCTCGTGTGCGATTATGTACAGCAACTGTAGGGCTTCTATTTTGCAAGAACACAGCAGTTTTGACAGCTTCACCCCATAGAGAATCAATAACTCCCATATGTGCCATCATTGCCCTAGCTACTTTGACAATGGTACGATTCTTCCTTTCAGCTACCCCATTTTGTTGAGGTGTATCAACTTGTGCAAACTCCTGTTTAATGCCATGCTTCATGCAAAAATTAATAAAATCTGTGGAACGATACTCACCATCATGATCTGCCCTGAGTACCTTGATCTTAGCACCTGATTGATTTTCACCCAATGCTTTGAAGTTTTTGAAACATCCAAATGTCTCAGACTTCTGCTTAACGGTGTAGATCCAGGTCTTTCATGAGTAATCATCATTGAAGGTTAGCAAATAAAATGCTTTACCAGTAGACATTACCTTCATTGGCCCACATAGTCAGAGTGTATCAACTCAAGCACTTGTTTTGCCCTCGTTGCTCCTTCTTTGTTGAGCTTCTTCCTGTGTAACTTGCCTAGCATGCACTCCTTGCAAATGTACTCTTCCTTGTCGTCCAAACTAGGTAAACCTGTTACCATCTTGAGCTTACAAAGTAATCTCAAGCTCTTGAAGTTCAAATGCCCCATATGTCTATGCCATAAATCACTTTGTGATATAGATGTAGATGCTAACACATTGCACTTCATAACAACAGCATTTAACTTGTACAAACCACAAGTTTTATCTCTAAAGCCATCAGTAATCACCTTGAAACTCCGTTTCACATCCTTGATCTGGCATTTCTTGTCGTTGAACTCCACCTTCAACTTATGATCTGTCATTTTACCAACAGATAAAAGACTCTTCTGAAGGCTAGGAGCATACAACACATTTTCAATTACCTTCACATGTCCATCAGGAAATTGAATAGGCACTACACCAACTCCATGAATTTGGCACTCGTCGCCATTTGCCTGCACAACTCTATCTCCTTCATCAGTAAGCTCCAGGTTTTTAAACCATGATTTGTTGCCACTCATGTGTCTCGTTGCTCCTGAGTCCACATACCAATGTGTATGATCAATGGAATGTTGTGATGCTAATGATGTTGCAAATGTCGTGCTTTGATCTTTGTTATCGCTATCATTCTCTTCTTTGACAAAATTGGTCAACTGCTTCACTTTGCCCCTCTTAATATCCGCCGTCTTCTTGCGACAATCTCTTGCCCAATGTCCAGGCTTTTGGCAATAGAAATAGTTGCCTTTCTTCTTCTTGCCTGATGTGGATCCTTGATTATCATCCTCCACATTTGACTTCTTGGGTTGCTTCTTGTATTTATGCAATCGAGTTTTTACAACTTCACGCCTTTGTTCCTCCTATAGGATGATGACATGGAGATTTTCAAATGTTGGTAGCCTCTCCCTCGAAGCAATGCCACTTGCAAAAATTTGGAAATTTTCAGATAGGCCATTTATAGTTGTGTGAACCAGCTCAACATCTCTACTCGAAATCACTGTTAAACACGGAAAGGCATGAACTATGAGAGAAACCCAGGCTTACTTATTCTAATAGTAGATGTATTCTTGATGGCATCTATATCCTCACCAACAAGCAATAGCAATTCAAGAGACAATTGGTGGATCAACAGTGGGGCTAGCTCCCACATGTCTTGTGAAAAGGACTTTTTCTCAACCTTACACTCATTCAATGATGCTAAAAAGTTTGTGTTTACTGCAAATGATGAAGAGTGTAGGATAGATGGTGTTGGCACCATCTCTTTGTGTCTAGAATCCTCAAAATGCATGGATCTAGAAAATGTCCTTTATGTACCATCATTCACCAAGAATATGCTTAGTGTTGGTCTACTCTTAGAAAGTGGTTTGGATGTCCACTTTAAGCATGGTGTTTGTTTCATCCTGAAGAATGATGTTTGCATTGCAAAGGGATTTAAACATGGAAGATTGTTTAAGTTGGAAGCTAGTGTTGCTTATGAAATAATGAGCCTGGCAAAGGAGGAGATCACTCAAGAGGAGATCTTGGAAAAGTATGATCTTGCTTGCATTGAGGAGGAGCATCAAAAGGAGGAAGATCTTGAGGATCAGCCTCAAAGCATGAGAGTTCCAAGGGAGTCCTCAATGACAATGGCCAAGTCATCAAATTGCATGCAAATTGTCCATTCAAGTGTGCATCTTGCAAGAATGGTGACCATTGGAGAGTCTACTATCTTTGAATACTTTTTGGATAGTATTAGTAGACATGGAGTGACTTGTTGCTTAGCTTTAAGATAGTATGATGTTTAGATCTTTTTATGACAAGACAATAAAAATTGATGCTTTCAAATCTCCATTTGTTGTTGATAAAGCAATTTCATTGTATAACTATTTTTGTAATAGTTTGAATAGTGTCATAAAAGATGAAACATCATTTGTATTGGAAATCTTTGGGTCACATGCTTTGAGCATGATCATTCCAATGTAAGGACCAAAGATTATCCTATTTCAATGATAGGAATAATGGTAGTGTTTTGCTCTTCAAGTAGAGATGGTAGAATCTACTTGTTTTCCATCAAAGAAGTTGTCAATGGTGGGAATGTGATCTTTCAAGAGTGAAAGATCTATAAACTTGAAGAAGCACCCTTGGATCAATACCTAATTCAATTCATTGATGGTTTGGAGTCTTCAAAGCCCTCAAGCATGGTGGGTCAAACTTCTTCGGTGATTTCATAGCTTGCTCGACCCGAAGTGTGGCTGGGACGTCTTCAGCTTGAAGTTGTTGAGGTAGCTGGCATGAATCTTCAACACCTAAAGTAGTATCATGGATTTGTTCGAATCCTCTTCCAAGGGATTGGAGTTCAAGAGAGCAGGGCTCTGGGGCATTTCAAAAACTTCGGAGGCCCCAAGGGGGTCGAAATCATCGAACATATCCATAAAGTGTTGTGTGTTTGGTAAAATAGCTTCGGTGTGCGGGGTGAGGCGGCCTAGGCAACTGTGATGGGAATGGTAGCCCCAATGGTCACAGACTGTCCTTGAGTGGAAGCAGAGGCAAGGGGAATAGGAAGTTCAATGCGAACAGCAGGAGGAGGAGAAAGTGCAGCTGACGTTGTATGCCTAGTACGACGTCGTGACGCGGAAGGCGATTCAGGAATGACGATCTCGCTACATGGATGACATCGACTGTGTGAACTGGAGGCTTGATGGGATGACTCGGTCGGTGCTTCTTCATAAACCGAAAGCACAGAATCCAGATGAAAGCCATGGATTTTGTTTTCAAGGTGGGAGGCCGCTAGAAGAGACAACAAGGAACCAACAGCGAACTACTGCCTTGTATTACTCTTAATAGCTCGTTTGAGCTCACCAGAAATAGTCTTGAACTAGTTATATGGTTCGAGAGGGCCTTGGCTATCTTGGCATAGGACTCAACTATCCTATGTAGTATCTATGAAGTGATGCGGTCTTTCTTGAGGTTGCCAACCATCAAAAAGTTATTCAGGAGCTGGGCAACAGCGTGTATGGCAGGCTCAGTGATGGCATCGAGGAGATAGCCATCATTAGTCCAATGCAGATCATTTGTTAGGTCAATGTAAGGCTTAATAGCCTGTTTGGCCTGCTAATGGTTGGGTGAGGCTTGGGTTCCAGACGCTATGCTTATGGAAGCAAGGGCAGCCTCAGTTACGCGCACATTGTGTGTGGCTCCCTGAAAGGTGATGTAAAACTTGGATTTCTCTTCCTTCCACGTACTGAAGGCAAGAGTGATGAAATCCATGTTGATTCTCCCAGAAAAGACTCTCTCATGAATACTCATTGCAGTAAGCAGAGGCTCCGCAAGGTTCATCCACTAAGTGAGCATGCTTGTGCTAGGAAGTATCATGATATTCTTCGTAGATGGGACATCACGATGGATAATATAACGCAGAGACTGGGATGTATCTGTGGAGGACAGGATCAGAAACAAAAAGTAAGACGCACGAATGTATATCCAAAAAAAGTTTAGAAAGTTTGGAAGGCTTTGGTCGCAGAAAAAAAATCACAAGAAATTCGCTAGCACAAATGAGAAATGAGAATTTAGCCAACTCATAGGTGAATTTGGAGGGTCCATTACACTGAATACTAGTTTGGTTGATCAGTTCTGAAAAAAAGTTTGGAGGCATGTACAATACTGTGAAAATAGGCTATAAAAATCTCGGCAAAGGTTTTTGGGGATCTGAACCTATCCGACGAACATGCTAATTCAACCTAATTTTGACATTTTAAGACCAGCTAGCATGTCAACGAAGGTTCATAATGAGAGTAAGGTGCTTGACGAAGGTTCCCAAAATGGCATATTGATGATCATTCGCCTGACTTAAAAAATGGACTTTTTTTGGACAAGAACCTTCGCCCACCTCAATTTAGACATATCTGAAGTGGATGTACAGTTTGGAGGCTCAGCGAAGGTTTTTGATACTATATAGGCAATATCTGCCCGAAACAATGATTTTATAAGTCATTTTTCATCAAAAATACTGTCCTTCCTTTTTTCCATGCTGATGACTTTCTGACTTTTGCTCATCAGTCTTTTCTCAATTTTTTTTTTTACTGTCTATTTCAAAACAAAAAGTGAACAATTAACTATTGAAAACAAAAAATTGAAAAACAAATAAAATAAAAAATCATTGAGATCAGGTTGGCTGAACTGGCGGAGTAGGCTGCCAAAACTTGCGTAATCGGCTGCCATTCACCGAAGTATCGAATCGTTTTCCATCCAAGCGCTCAAGAATTACTGTGCCATAGTTCAAGATTTCCTTCACTTTATACGGGCATTCACCGGTAAACTTCAATTTTCTCTTGATCAGCTTGGTTTTGTACATCAGTACAAGATCTCCTGCTTTCAGATCCTTTTTGTGCAATCGACAATCATGCCATGCCTTTCGGCGGGCTTTCTCTGCTGCTAACGCATGAACTGCCATCAATCGGGTTCCACATAATTTGTGCAACGCTTCATGGCGTAGTTGTAAAGACTTATCATCATTTAGCCGTTCTGTTGTCGCTATGCGTAAAGATGAGATTAAAAATTCAATTGGCATGACAACATCTTGACCATAAACCAGTTGAAAGGTGTTTGATTTAAATTATTTTTGTAAGCGATTCTAGTTAGAAATCAGTTTTGATCTGATTCATTAGTATAAGCTCTAAATGTGATGATGTGATTAGTGTACAGTTTATTCGATTTACTGTATATGGTTGTGATCGGGACGTGACCCGTTAGGATATATTGACCCGTAGATGGCTACTTGGGTTAGCCGAGTAGCCACACGTAGGAAAAATTAGCCTGTACAGAGTTATATACAGTACTTGCTATACTTGGGGGTTTGTCCCAAGTTTGTTGGTCGAATTTGGCCATATTGGGCCCGACCTTAGTTTGGCAGGTGGTAGGCCAGTTTAGTGACACTTGTTGAGCCCATGCAGTTTGGGCCTTTGCTATATGTACAGTATTTCTTCAATAATAAAATTAACTTTTGTTGTGCCATCTATGAGAGCTTGTAAGGAGTGGCTATGGTGATTATGTGATGTGATCTGCATACCGCACTAGATTCTATCGGAATTTCAATTTGGTATCAGAGCGGCAGGGTGTAGCAAGTATGCATGATCCGATGGAGCTATGGGATAGTGTCTTTCACCAGGAGAAATAGCACTCAGAGCATCTCAGGAGAGAGTGACTCCATACGGGGTATTGGCAGTTCGGATGGTAGGAGACAACAAAGTTCCTTCGATCGGAGCTTTGGAGAAGACCTAGGCGATCGTCGTAGGTGGATTCCGGGGAGAATTTACGAAAAAACTTGCAGTTCCGGTGATTTCGGAGAAATCATTGATGATGGCTAAGTAATTGACTATGTAGGCAGCCGGTTGAAGCAATTGGATTTGCAAGAGAGCTGTAAAGAACAGTGTTACACAGCCAGGGCAGCTTATAGGATGTAATTGGGTGGAAATCGATGAAAATTTTAGAAATTTTTGGTTTCGTGGGGTGTTGACGGTATGGTGAGAAAATCAGCCTATTTTGAGTCAATAATGCACCAATTTCGGAGCCATAAATTGCCTCAGAGAGCCTGAGGAAGGGCGACCTCAATGTGGTGAAGGGCTGCAAGAATTAACTCAGTAAAAGACTAAGAAATGCCCAAGAATGTTTCTCTTTCCTTGAAGCTAAGGTTTTAAGGTGAAAAAGTGCAATTCTCTTTCAATACATAAGGTTCTCTGGAGCTGTAAAAAGGTATAGCTGGGCGCCCTAGCATCACAAGACATCATCCAGGAGGCCATGACTAGCCATGGAGGGAGAAATCAGTTGGATCGGATTTTTAGGTAGCAGCCACCGTAGCTTGAACAAGGAAAAAGCATGGAAGGAAGGAGAATGGAGGAGATGGAGGAGGCGCGGGCCTCGCGTGCGCTCACTCAAAAGGAAGCCGTATCAGTTACAGGGCGTCAGCGTATTGAGGACTCCAATTCGACGTGCCAAATCGTGGGCAACCAATGGATCTAGGCCAGATAAAATTGACGGTGTAAAGGAAGAGCATCGAGGGCCGTAGGATCATTGATAGCCATTGGGATATGGTTGAAAGGAGGCTTGAAGTTTTGAAGTGCAAAAATGAAAAAACTTCATTAAAAAATTTTAGTTCGAAATATTGAAAGGGACCCGAAGGGCAAAAATGCCATTTCTTCATTAAAAATCTTCATTACGAAGAACCAATTCATTTTGCAAGGCATTTTGGAAATGGACCTATCTTTGGCTAGAAGGCACCTTTTTTGGCCATCGTTGGGCCAAAATGACCCCTGAAACTGGCTGCTCAGAGCCAATGGATAGAGCAATGTCACAAAGCAGGGAGAAACGCATTTTGAGGAGTTTTTGTCACCATGCTATCGAGCGAAGTGCAGGTGACCTAGTGATGGGCTACATCCGCTATTTGGGTACCGTAGGGCCAAATTTGGTGAAACTTTGGCTGGTGAAACCTGTTACAAGGTAGTACATTGAGGCATAATCACTTCAAAATTATTATTACTTACTCTTATCAGGGTAACAGGGTGTTTAGAAGTGATAAATACGGTATGGGAGCGAATGGTAGTGGAATTGTGTGGAGAAAGCTAGTTTTGGCGACGAAAGTGCAGTTTGGGGGCATGACTACTCATCATTGGCGACAATTTTGAGAAGGCAAGCAGTCACAGGTGAGAGGTAGGCATGGTATGCCAGTTATAGGTGAAAAATTCTTGTGATCAGATTCAACTCTTGGGGTTTGAACCAACCAATGTCAAGTGGCGTTTTGGGGGAACGCTCGGTAGTGGCATTGTCGAGTCAGGTGATAGTTGCATTGACACACGCCTCTGTAGCTTGGAAATTTCTCGTTCGGAGGGAAATATGGCTAGCTTGGAGGTACACACATTTTGGCGGTCACAGATGATGGAAATGCGAGGTGGTGCTAGTTGAAGGCCATTGGACAAGATAGCGGACTTGCATTGGATGAGCTGTGTGTGGGACACGCAGAGGATGAAGAATGGGTCAATAATCACACTTTAAATGCTCTTCGTGAGTGGTGAGTGTGATGATTTTGCGGCTTTGCAGTCGATAAGTCAATTTTGATCAAGTCATTGTAGTTGTGGGGCACTGTATCAGGTTTGTCATGGAGGAGATACACTTCAACTGCCTATTCTGGGTAAGTCAAGTCAATTTGCCATATCAGTATTGCATCAGGGATGCAGATTTCAGTAATGACAAGGTGCAGATCGTTTGGTTTGGGCCATGGAAGATCTCACATGTTCACTTGGAGAGATATTGGCATGCATAGTTATGTGAGGGACTTGATGGTGGCTTTGGAGTTCACATCTCAATGTATTCTCAAGGAGTGGTTTAGAACCATTCACAGAAAAAGCTTGGAGCTAGCTTGGGGGAATACAGGTGGGCACTACAGGGTAGATGCTTAGATTTATGTGATCAGGGATGGCATTGGAATATCTGATAGGGATAACACTGTAGGATGACATGGGATGATCATCCGGGGGCAACTATTTCATACGAGACTTGAGTCATTGGCATGGACAGGACTTACAAGGGGATTCATGATGGAATCAGGAAGCTGCAAATGCAAATGAGCAAAGCGTGAAGCTTTGGGAGCCAGCTCTAGGTTGGAGAGCTGATGGAGATCGCACGAGGTGTGATCGGAGGGCAAGCACCATGATGGGTGTTTTTCTAGAGATCTATTGTAGGGGACACTAATGGCGAGGACTTCATGGTGTGCCCATTTGGGAGTACAGGTTGGCATTATAGCAGGGGGCTAGTCATTGGACATTGGCATCAATGGGGAGGCATCTACCATCACGGGCATGTATAAGCTACTTATAGCTTTCATGCATTTGGCTGTATTTGCAGGAGTCTAGGCTTAGCAAAGGTGTTGGAATTTCCATGGTGCAGATTCTCAGGTGGTGAGATCAGGGATAAGCCAAGAGGGAGTCACTCATAATCATATACCTCAGTACGATCAGGGAGACAGTGGTCTCGGGATCCCGTGAGCGGCGACTCAGGGACAAGCTTGCGTTGGCATGGTGTCGGATGGCACATAGCCAGGGAGAGCAAGCAGATGCTAGGAGCTAGGTGGAGCAGGTGATGCTTTGGAGTTTGGCTTGTCTAGCAGGATGGTGACCAGGATCAGAGACATCAGGTGAGCATAGTATGTGGATGACGAGTCCATTGGGGTGGCACTCATGGAGATGCTACAATTGCTCAGGTATGATATGTCATTTGATGTATGGACAATGTTTTTCAGCTGGTGCATCATGTTTGATGACCTAGAGATGGGTCATGTCTACTTGGAGGTAGGTGGCATGGAGTGTACCTATGGTGGTACATATCCTAAGGGCATGGAGAGCATTATGGGGTGATGTGGATCTAGCATGCCCATGGCTGTGAGTTGACATGGATGGAGATGGTTGCTCAGGAGTGACAGTTGATACTTTGGCGAGTGATCAGGTGAGCTGCATGGTTATATGCACAATGGTCTCCAGGTTGGCATCACATGTTGTTTTTATCTTTAATTTGGTGAGTAGGACTAGTTTGCATTTGCTTTGGCTTGGACGCTATGATGGATACAGTTGTGGTGAGATAGGCTCCTTGGTGGGAGGCCTATATACTGATCAAATAGAGCTGGCAACGTCAAGTATGGGAAGTTGAGCCTGCATGAGATGTAGGAGAGTGCATTTGCTACAGTGAAACAAAGTAGTCATTTTATGCTCATTGACTTGTCATTGTCTACTAGTTGTCTATCTGGTGAGGGTGCAATCTTATGGTGGCAGTAAGATTTCCTCAGGTTGAGCCTCAGTTGCTCATTTATGTCAGCTTTATAGGTCTGTGCTTGTAAGTGTCTGATAGGATGTCAGCCTAGCTAGATGGAGGATGTAAGTCTCATGGTGGCAGTGGGATTTCCTTAGTTTGAGCCATGTCGCTCATGTGGTCCACTTGTGTTCAAGTCGGATTGGGGACGAGTCAGTTGCTCGAGAGTATAATAGACTCTCTGTATGAGCATTGTGTTTGCATGATACTTTGTGAGTCAAACTTGGTGGTTTCTCGGTGTGCTTGAGTGTGAGTCAAGTACAGGGTAGCAGGGATATGCATAACATCTTTTGGACACTCTAGACGTTGCTGCAATATATTGTTTTTCACTCTTATCACATTTGAGCTTAAGGAAGAGAGTTAGAAATCAGTTTTGATCTGATTCATTTGTATAAGCTCTAAATGTGATGATGTAATTAGTGTACATTTTATTTGGTTTACTTTATATGGTTGTGATCGGGATGTGACCCGTTAGGATATATTGATCGGGCACTGATCCCATAGACGGCTACTTGGGTTAGCCGAGTAGCCACACGTAGGAAAAATTAGCCTTTACAGAGTTATATACAGTACTTGCTATACTTGGGGGCATGTCCCAAGTTTGTCAGTCGAATTTGGCCATATTGGGCCCGACCTTAGTTTGGCATGCGGTAGGCCAGTTTAGTGACAGCTGTTGAGCCCATGCAGTTTGGGACTTTGCTATATGTACAATGTTTCTTCATAATAGAATTAACTTTTGTTGTGCCATCTATGAGAGCTTGTGAGGAGTGGCAATGGTGATTGTGTGATGTGATCTACATACCGCACTAGATTCTATCGGAATTTCAACTGTTCTGAATGCCCATTATGCTGCATAAAGTTTATGTTCCCAATCAGACCGACTTGCTTCAACTGTCTTCGTCATAATAGTGCAGAGAATCTTATTGGAAGATTCAGCTTGGCCATTCCCCCTGGGATAGTAAGGAGTACTAAATCTGTGTATAACAAAAAATCTTCCAGTAAACACTTTATTGTTTGATTAACAAAGTGTGTACCCCGGTCACTGACAATCTCGATCGGACATCCAAATCTGATTATAATATTTTCGTAGAGAAATTTGGCCGTAGATTTTGCATCAGCAACTTTGACAGCTTTGGCTTCAACCCACTTGGTCATATAATCAGTTGCTACGATAATGTATCAGGCCTGAGATCCTTGCGCGTCAGGATGAATAGGACCAACATAATTTAGTCCCTATTTTTCAAATGGTGCTTGCGATAAAACCGGATGCAAGGGTTCATAGTTCTGTCTAGTAGGCCCTCGTGCTCGCTGGCAAACATAACATGTCTGAATATAATTTTTTCTGTCCTTATGAAACGTAGGCCACCAACAACCTGATTGCAAAAGTTTGCGAACAATAATATCTATAGAGAAGTGTCCTCTGTCCATGCCATCATGTGAAAACATGATTAAATCTGGGATTTCATGTGGTAAAATACATCTACATAGAATATTGTCTGATCCACGACGACACAATTGTCTTGCAATCAAATGATAAGGTTGAGCCTTATGAATCAATTGTCTCTTCTGTAATCTTGTCAAAGAGTCATTCGGTTGTCCTAGCATCAAATACTCAACAATATCCGCTGCCCACTCAGGTACTGCTTCGACATAGAACAATGTAGCATCTGGTAATTCATCATCCACTTCAGTATTAACTGGTGTGGATTCGATTCACAAAACGTGATCGGCTAGATAATGTCGCTTGCCCTTTCGAACCACAATTCGAAAGTCAAATTCAGTCAATAACAGTAACCATCTTGCAATACGTCCAGTATTGCATGTCTTGTTTACCAAGTAAAGTAGCGGTTGGTGATCCGTATAAAATGCAAAGTGCATTTCCATGAGGTAGTGACAAAATTTTTGAACGGAAAAAATCATGGCTAACGCTTCACATTCTGTTGTTGAATAATTCTTCTCCGGATCTGTAAGTTGTCTGGTTGCAAATCGTATAGGATAGTCCTTCTTATAATCACTTGGCTGTGTCAAAACTGATCCAATGGCATATTTTGAGACATCCGTGTGAACATGAAATTCAATCTTCCAATCTGGAGAACGCAATATTGGTTCTAAAGTTAATGTTTTTTTTAATTTTTCAAAGGCTTCTAATGCCTCTACTATCCAAATAGGAACAATAGTCAGTTTGTATATAGGTCATGCTAAATCCGCAAAGAAGATAATAAAAATTTGATAGTAGTGCGATGACCCATAAACACAAACTCCACGAATCGTTGTTGGTGGTGGCAATTCCACAGTAATTTTGATTTTAGAATAATCTGTGGCAATACCATGTCTCGATATCACATGCCCAAGCACAACTCCGAGGGAAACCCATATCTGGCATTTTTCTAGATTTAGAGAAATTTGATATTTGCGACATCTTTCAAATACTTTTTCCAATCGATCTAGGTGGTCTGTATCTGTACTATGGACTCCCAGGTCATCCAAGTGAGTGATCAACATTTGCTTGCATGTCTCTTCCTCCTTTGTCCTTTGTTGCCATGTATCCACCATGATAGGCATTACTCTTTGGAACGAACTTGGTGCATTACAGAGTCCAAACGACATTACTTTGTAAGCATAGGTGCCCCATTCTGTTGCAAAAGCTGTTTTGTGATGATCTGCAAGTGCAATCTTAACCTGGTTGTAACCACTAAATCCATCCAAGAAACTATACGCTTTCGCTCCAACAAGGCGATCCAAAATGCTTTCAGTAAAAAGGTAACAAAAAGTGCTTCCGCGTCACTTTGTTCAAAGCCTTGAGATTCACACAAATTCTCAATTTTCCATTCTTCTTAGGAATAGTGATAATCAGTGAGATCCATTCGGTATGCTCGATCTCATAAATGAAATCGGCATCAAGAAATCTCTGAAGTTCTTTCTTTATTAGATCTCAACATTAGGATTACAACGATAGAACTTTGTAACCTTTGGAACTGCATCGGGTACTAAAGGTATGGTATGTTCAATAACTGACATCGGAATACCCTTCAGATCTTGATAAGTCCATGCAAAGCAATCTTGATACTTAAGAAGTAGCTTCTGAAGTGCTTGATATTGTTCAAGATTAAGTTGTGATCCAACTTGTACAATCTTTTCTGGCTCTCCTGGTTCGGCAAGATTCATTGGCTGTGTCCTAGCTGGGCCATCGTAAACATCTTTCGAGTCTGGCACGTGTTCTTCAGGTTCACGATGTGCTTTAGGTAACATGATAACCACATCATTTAATGCATAACGTTTAAAATGTTCGGACATTTCATGTTGGACTACATCTGCTTGTTCTTTTTTCGAAAGGACTTGTCTTGGATCTTCACTTAGCCTTCTTAGTAGGAATTGATTTGGAGGTGATGACTTCCAAGAAGATAAACTCTTCTTTGAAGGTGAAGACTTCCTAGATGATGATGTCTTGCTAGAACTCTGACTTATAGAATCATCCGCAACTTTTCCTTTACCTTTATCCAATAAGGGTGGCACATTCTTTGAATCAATCTTTTGAGGAGGATTTTTCCATTTCAGGACCGTATTATAATGTTGCTTGGCTTGTTTCTTCGTCATTGACTCTGTGATCCTGTCTTCCTTCAATATAACCTCTTTGAGCGGTTTTATTGTTGGTTCATCAAGAACATTACGCACTGCCGAATCCATATGATTTAGAATATGCTCATCAGTAAGTTCTGCATTGTCATCATAAGTCAAGACATGACTCACAAGTATGAGGTCATTGGATTTGGTATAGGTTCCATTGATATCCAAGCTACATTCAGCACATTCAATGGAAAAGTGATCGGTGTATCCAAGGTTCAATCCAATAATGAAATCTCACTCAAATCTAACCGATTATCTTGTTGACACATATATCTTGCTAGACAATCAATCGTTGCAAGAGCTTCATTCCAGTTGACAGTATCCATTTGAAAATCATAATGAACTCCCAAATTTTTCTCTGGTCGGTCACAAGTCTGATTCGTTGTTGATGAATCATCATCCTCTTTTTGAACCACTAGTTTGATAGTCCAAGTTGCAGGATCAACTTTGACTGCACGATCACGATTTTCAGAAGTGATTTTCTCGGTACCCCAGTTATGAATTACTTGCGCAACTCATAACCATGGACGTCCCAATAGGATTTGGTAGACATTTGGTGCTTCTGGTAAATCC
Organism: Diphasiastrum complanatum; assembly: GCA_029204225.1. Taxonomy (NCBI): domain Eukaryota; kingdom Viridiplantae; phylum Streptophyta; class Lycopodiopsida; order Lycopodiales; family Lycopodiaceae; genus Diphasiastrum; species Diphasiastrum complanatum. The sequence continues at coordinate 15,854 of MU835094.1, read as the reverse complement.
ATTACTACGAAAGTAATGACAAACTGTACTCCCGCAATTCTGACAGTATCTTCAACCATTCCTCACGGAAGAACTGTCATTTGATCAGCTTGCTTAATGGCAAAAGTCGCAAGCTTGATATTTGTAAGGCCCAATTTTTCACATAGCTTTGTAGAAATCAGGTTAACTCCTGAACCGCCATCTATCACAGTTGCTTCTCTAGGAAATTGTCTATGCTGTATCGGAAGAGTGATATTTTTTTGTTCACTTTTCCAAGCGGCTCTGACATGGAGTACTTTATTAGATTCTTCAAATCCGGCACAAAAAAATGGCTCTTGTTGGACTTCTGGTTCTGTTTGGGCTAATTTTTGCGCTAAGACTTCTTTTGCTTTTTGCACCAACTTCAAGAACTCTTCCAATGAAATATTGATCTTACTAGATAAAATATTCATGAGCAGTTCTGTTTGCGGCGCTTCCGGTTCAATCATCTTGAAGGGTTCTTCATGATGATGCAACTAATCATTCATATCTGTACGTAAATTTCTTGGTGGCTGCAATGATGAAGAATGAACTTCGATTGTTGCTTTAGCAGCCTCAAGCTCCTCTTCTTCTTACAGATATTTAATCCACTACCTCATATCCTGATATCTTCTTTTTCCTACATGAAGATATGGATAGACTCCAGATGTTGTTGGTATATTTGTTAACGGTATATAATCAGTAGGTACTGGATCCACTACTGGTTCTTTCTACTTCTGTGCTCTGGTGACCACCATCAAGGGTACACTTGATTTATTCTGAGCTACTGGTCTTCGCTTGATTGTTATCAAATTTACAGGAGCTGTAGCTGGTGGTGGCTTCGGTCTTGCTGGACAGTCTTTATAGCAATGCCCACAACCATAGTCACGACAAAATGGTACAAATTTCTCTTTATTTGGACATTCTGCAACTCTGTGATTTTCTCCACATGCAAAGCATCCAAATGGTGCTCTGGTCCAGTTTCTAGATGCTTGTTGTTGCGCGGCAGCATAAATAGCATACTGTTTTGAAGATCCACCTTCTTGATCATTATCATAGTTCCATTGCTCAGCAATTCTGTACGGTTCTGGTTCCATCAAATTGGCAAGAGGAGCGGAGTGCTTTGGTGGGACAGGTAAGGCTAAACCTTCCGAGTATCCAAGAGCAGATTATCGAGGTTTGGCTACTGGATTTCCTCCATACTGTGGTCCTCGATATCCCATTTGGGCATACCATTGCTGGATTATTCAAGGAATGAAGTTGCAAAAAACAGTCTCATGATCCGACGAATTACGCAAATGGCAAACACTGATTTCCATTCATTTTTTCAATTGAGGACACTCATTCACTGTGTGATTTCCTGTACAAATAGAACACCAAACATTTTCCCTAGTAGGAAAAGTCTTTGCAAACTTCTCAAGTTCCTTGTTAGCTTGTCCATGGAAATCTTTCAATGCTTTGATCTTCTCATGAAATTGCGACTGCAACTTTTCCATCTGTTTCTACTGGTTTTTCCCGAGTTTCTCGAACTCATTGAGCATCATTTCTGCAGTAGCATTTACATTTGTTGATGCAATAGTGATGGATGTCGTAGTGGTCTACCCTACTGTATAAGACAACATACTGACATTCGGCTCATCATCTGAATCTTCATCCTCCTCCCGGATTGCATCATCCATAGCATTTTGCAAGAGTGCATACTCATTATGGCGTTTCAGCTCACGTCTGATCCGTTTAGGTAAACCTGACAAAAACCACATAATCATGGCATTTTTGTTAATCAGCTCAGGTTTGCACTCAGATATGAGACGTTTCACCCGTTCAATGTAATCTCGAACCATTTCCCGCTTTCCCATTTCAATTTTACTTAAAAGTAGGAAAGGGTCTTCCATAAACTTCCGAGGTTTGAACCGTGTGATAAGGGCTCTTTTAACAATCTCCCAATCTGCACGCTTAGTTTCATCTTGATTATAGTACCAATCTTGTGCTGCGACTGTTAAGGCCATAGGAAAAAGCTTAAGTTTATCTTGGGAAAAAATTTCACCATAGACTTCACAGGATTCAGCATAGATCTGAAGAAATCTAACTAGATCTATTAACCCATTGTATTTGGGTAGATCCAAACGGGGTGCTCTTCTAACAATGATAGGATTAACTTCCTGAGGAGCAGCTCTAGGGGCAGCCATCTTAAAAAATTCAAATCAAGCAAACAATGAGATTGGATCTAGATTTTTCAATCAAAACTATCTTAGATCAGATCTGCTAGATCTATTTCACTTTTCAAAAATCAGATTTTTTTATCATGAAAAAGATTTCGAAATTCAATCAATTGATACTTCTCAAAAATGAAAAATTTCTCAGAATCCAAATCAGTCTGTATCAAATTTGATCCAAATTTTGACAGAAACTTGATCTGGAAAATTAGAACCTAAAAAAAGTATTGGCAAAGGTTTCCTAAGCGAAAATTGGTTCGGCGAAGGTTCATTAGTGCTATTTTGGAGAAAAAAAACTCTCTGATCAAGTTTTTCTGACAATTTTTATGAAAATAACATTCGTCGAACTCTTGGATGCAAGATCTGACACGTACAAAGCTAGGGTAAACCCGACGAAGGTTTCTGACACAAAAAAACACGGTTTCTGTAGTTTGGCAAGGGTAGAAATCAAGATTTTCTATTATCTGGACAAGAAGAATCTTTGCCAAACTCAAAAATAGTATTTTACTATAAATAGAATGTTCTGGAATCTCGACAAAGGTTTTGGCGAAGAATCAAGAGTAATATTGGTATTTTTGCAAAAAAAGTGACTTTTTTGGCAAAATATGGCAATATGACAACTGATACTCTGAAAAAACCTTCTATTTTTTGTCTTATTCTTCGCCAACCTGGCAGTAGATAGATCTGAATCACACCTATGTAAAGTGAATCGGCAAAGGTTCTTTTTCTATATTTTTAGGATTTTGGTGATTTTTTGGTATTTTTTGACGGCTTTTCGGATGTTTCTGAAAATCTGTTGGGAAGGATTGTTGGCCTTTCAAACAGAAGGTTTCGTGATCAAAATCGAAGGTGTCTGCAACTTGGCGAAGGTTTCTTAAAAGAGGGAAAAAAGTTATCAGCTATGATGACAATTTTTGTCTTCTTTTGACCAAAATCTGACAGATTTGACCGACTTTTGTTGGTTCTTTTGATATCTCAAATCCAAATGGATCTTAAGATTGGTGATCTGAATAGCTAATCAGATTAGATTTTAAACAAGCAAATCCACTCAAATAAAGCAAAATCACTCCCAAACTAACCATCCAACAAACATGCTGCAAACTAAAAAATTGGCGTAGCTCCCCAGCAACGGCACCAAAATTGTAGTGGGTTTCTTTCCTTGCCTAACCTCAATCCAAGATCTAATCAATCTAGCATCAAAGAGATGAAGTTAGTTGTCACGCATAGATTCGTTCCCATGAGAGCGATAGTATAGTTCAGATTTCAGGATGAATGGAAAATTCACATCTAACTCTAACAACCGTTAACCCTAAGAAGCATTAACACTACATCCACTAACACTAGATCCACAACACAAATAGCTTACTCTTTCTCTCTCTCCCTTTCTCCCTCATAAAAAGTATAATAACATGCAATCCCAACAACAATCAGATCCAACAATTAGCAAAATCCAAATAAAGCATAAGAGATGGAGGAAAAGTGATAGAGAGCAAGGATTCTATCCATCTGACTATACTATATTCACGTCTGCTTTCGCAACAGTCCGAGAAATATCCATAGCTTGTCCCCAATTGTTCCTTCATTGTTGAAAACAACAATAGATTCGAATTGTGACATATAACTGTCTACATCATCCAACGATGTGCCTTTAACATAGTCATACTTGATCTTGGATATAGGTGTGAATATCAGTTGTGGAGACTCCATATCTGGTACAAGTAGCTCTAGATCTGGCTTAGAGATATCTAGTTCAACTGTGTCAAGAATATCAAAAAAAATTGTTTCAGGTAGACTATCAGATTTGTCAAGAAGAAAATCAAAATAAGTTTCAGCTTCCTGATGTGAAAGGTGATGTGCCACTCTGGATGTTTCCTGAAGAGTTTTGAAAAAATCCTCTTGGAGCATCCAATATCTTTCCAATCACTCAGCTCTAGAACTGCTTCCTATGGTTGGCATTCATCTTCAACAGATAGTTATCTGATGCCAAGATATTTTTTCAATCTCCAATTGGCACTTACCTCCCCGGCAATGGCACCAAAAGATGAATTCTTATGTCATAACTAAGTTCTCCTTAATTACACAGATTAAATGCAATATAAAAAATTATCATTCCCACAAAAATGGTAAATGGATGAATATTGGAGATTAGTGCACATTGTGTAATAGTAGTATCCTACTTATCAACAAATATTTGATCAACCGGCAACCATTACTACCTTAATGTAGAGTACTGAAAACAAACTTTAACATCAACAGAGTCTCAAAAAAAAAAACTCTTAGTAAAATTATCAGACTCCACAGATATGACAGAAGTCTAACAGTTCGATTACATCAACAACCGAATACATCCCTATCAAAGTTAATCGACTAGGATTCAGACAAAGGTCTGTTCTACTAATTTAGAACAATCAGTTCCCACATTCAGATCCGTGAATTGTCAAAGCATTGCTCAAACCACCAATCATAGTCAACAATGAACGATAGCATTGACATTCTAGATGGATTTCTACGATAGAAATCGGATCTCACTTCCAAACAAGTACTGTGACTTGTTACAAAGTTAAAGACTCGAAACTTAATCTCATATGAGATTAGTCATTGTTTGGTTTTGATGAGGATCATTCGTGTGGTACCCGAAACCTTAAAATTGATCATGTTCAATCATTAAGAAACTCATTTCAAACACACGAGTTACAATGCTTGCTTTTCATGTTCAGGTGACTTTGACTATTATGATTAGGTGATCACTGTATGTGTGAACTAAGCTATAAGAATTTAGGGGTTTTGTTCTACCACTCTCTACTTTTCTATTATGATGGTTTTCTTTTTCTTTGGTGGCTATGGTGGCTTATGCTTTTTGCTTAATCTAGTGCTTGTATACATTTGGTGCTAAGAGTAGCTAAATACTAGTGGACAAATATCTCCATTGAGTTTATGATTTACCCCATATTCAAAATGGGCATGATATTGGCATGGTTAAATGGATTCACATTTCACCATTGATTGACATATCATTAAAATAAAATTGTGTACAAAGCTTTTTGCAAAATATTCCAACTTTCTAATTTGAACCTGCATTTTGACAAATCAAGATAACTACTTTATTATGTACATTTCCAATCAAAATTAAGAAACTTTTTTGTGTAGCTATTGAAGATGCTTTTCATTCAAAATCTAATCACCAAGGACAATTTTTGAAAATTTGAATCCCATCATGTATTAGGCACATGTCTCTTCAAACACCGCATCCCCATTTTATTGAGCCAATAGCTATTTGCATGCTCCTAGAAAACTTAGTAACTCTAAATGGTATTTTTTGCCATTGTTGTTTCACATCCTTTTATGCTAAAATACCCTTCAAAGAGAACCAGAAATTTGTAAAATCATCCAAAAAACATATCAGCCACAAGCAAATAAGCATCACTATCATGCTGAGCTTCAAGAGAGACAAAGTATATGTTAACCTGAATTTAGTTCAGCATAAGTTATGGCAAGGATGAACATTGGTTGCAAGATACTATCAACATCATCCCATTTTTTAGAAGCTCGATAAAGACACCTTCACAAGTATTTGCTACCACACGTAGTCCATGTCAGTTTATTGAGTTGTTACTGGCCCTAATTAAGCAATGCTACAGATTTTCTCTTCAATCTTGAATTTCCAATTGTACCAATTATCTTCCTTCAAGCTTATCTAGAGCATAGCATACAATGCTCATGGGTTTGGCAATGGGAAAGGCATCCATTAACGAGACACCAGAGGCTCTTGATGTTTATTTTCCTCTACTGTAGGATGAAGCTCAAATACTTGCTGCATATATTTAGTCATAGACCTTTGTGGTTCAAATAATTGTGATTATTTGTCACAATTTGTCTTAGTTGAAGGTGTGCACTGATAATATCGTTTTCCCTAAGTAGAAAAGACTTAACATGTAATTAGGGTTAATATGTCAATTCATTACTCGAGGCCTCCCTACTTACATATAGAACCCTAAAATCCCAATAATTGAATTTGAGCCTAGCTATACACCTGTTAACTACATGCCCAACCCTAATGGCAAGCCTAACATGAGACACTGCATACCACTTAAAAACCCATAGCTTTTGATACACAGCACTCGAAGGATTAGATTCTTTCGTGTGAGATGCAAGATAATGCATGTCGATATCTTTATTGGAGAATCATTGTCAATTGAAAATTTGCTACTCATTTGATATGTTTTGCATGATCAGCTGTGGATATGATCATTTTTAGACTGTGACAATCACTAATAACATAAAGGCATCACATATACAATTGAGAAGTAAGAACCACCTTGATTGGACCTTATAGGTTACACTGAACGATGAAAAGCAGAAGCTTCTTTAGATGTCTAGACTCTGACTAGAAGCTCTGATCAATAAAATATCATCTACAATTTTCAGAAAACTTAAACTCTATACAGTTAAGTTTATTTAAGGAATGAGCATATAAGATTATTGAGAGCAAGAATCAAAGCAAGTCGAAAATACTAAAGAGAGTAACTAAATGAGGCAACTATTGCAAAATGCTGACAGCAGTGACATACTGTGGGCAGCATTGCCACACTAGACTGATATTAGATCCTTTTACTCTTTTAGGCTACAAATTTCAGCATGTAATTTAGAGATGAATCTTTTCCGCATCACCAATCTGAGGTCCAGGTATCGGGAGTTCTAACAGGTGGAGTTCTAACAGGTGCAATTTGCAAGAGCAACACAAGTAACAGTGGCCTTACGCTACTCTGTCCTTGCAGGCTAAAAAGCCTTGTGTAGCATTTGTTGTAGAAACTGTTCATGCTACAATAGCTCAGAAGATGTGCACAATGTCGTAGGCAAAAGTCCAGAAGAGTACAAACGACATTAACCCTTGTGACACTCCATCAAATGCAACTCGATGCCATGAGTCAAAGAAGGAATAAATGTTGAACTTGGCCTTGGCTGCCAATCCAAGTGATGCAAGCAGCATGATGACAAAATAGCAAAGGAAGCCACTCAAAGCCGTCAGGCCTAATACACCTGCAACAAAACCTGCAACAATGGACAAGAATGTGCGACAATAATAGACTATTTTCATATTATGCTGTACATTTTCAAGGGTAAAAGAAGGCACGTCATTGGATTCATCACTTTTCTTTGCCTCTTTTGCTGCCACGCCCTTGGATCTAGAAGAGGGTGCCATTTTGTCGCTTTAAGCTGAATGCAAGTTATAGCATCGAAGGAATAAAAAGTGTCACCCAGTCCGTTCCTAAACAAAAGACAAATACTCATTCAGTAAGGCAATTATAAGGAACTAGTTGAATGAAAGGAATGACAGGTTACTGCAATAACAAATCAGAATGCATTGCATGCACAGAAATGCGGTCTCTTCAACAATTACCGTGCTCTTACATACAAATTCCCAGACACTGTACAGCTTTAGGAAGAAAGGCATAGTCTCACTATATCGTCAAGAGATTCTCGAAATTATCTATTAGCGCGTCCACAATGCACACATGCACTAAGCACATAGAGATCAAGAAACATTTTATCAGGGGAAAACCCTTTATCTAAATATCTTTATGAAGCCAGTTGTTAAATTTGAGCTTTTTGAATAAACAGTAGGAGTTTCCAAGATAGATTAACGCTTACGGGAGAATCTTGAATATATTGTGAGCCTTATTTATTAACATGCACTATTGCATATAGCTATCTTGTTGCATGTAGTAAGTTGTTTCACTATATGCCACCTGGATAACACGTAGAGGGATAGTTGTCCCATAACAAGGCCACAGATCCATGCCATGGAAACCCCCACAAATAGTTAGCATAGTGTATATTGTTGAGGTGCTTCATTTGTATACTTCTGATTTTGGTGATTTGAACTTGGTACAATATTTGCACTGTCTCCTTTATGGTGGTGGCTGTATCTGATGATTGCTGAAGTGGGTAGCTCTTCCCTTTGGATCAATTCTCTCACAACATCATCAGCACAACGAAGAAGTTTGATAGCATACTATAGAAGTTTGGCTCCTCTCCCACCTTCCTCATCGAGCAAATCTCTAAGCCTATCCTTACATGCAAACAAGAGTGGGAGAGGGTGGGTTGCCTTGCTTTACGCCAAAGTTGATGAATTTTGAAACCATTGAACGTGCGAGCTTCCACTATCACCTTTTTATAGAGTTATCCTACTGCGTGTCTCAAGTCATTTTGGAATGCAATCTCCTCCATGTGTGCCTATAATTTCTACCTTTAAACTATGGCAAATGCTTCTCAGAAGTTGACAAGCCATAATAGAGGTTTTGTTGTTGTCCCTCTTCTCAATGCTAGCACTTATACTAACCAGATGACCAATAGCAAAGCAATTTTTGAGACTGTGGCAAATGCTTCTCAAAAGTTGACAAAGCAACAATAGAGGTTTGCTGTATTTTTGGCTCTTCCCAATGCTAGCTCTTAAACTAAACATATGATCGGAGATCTGCTAGCAATCATTTTCATTCGATTGATGATTTTCAAGATTCCGAGTTTGAAATTTATCTTAATGGAGCTCCCATTCTTCCCGACTTTCTTGATCTTGTCGAACGCCTATGCCACTTGGGCTGGCAAGCATGGTCCACGTCATCTTCATATTACTGATAAAGAATTTACTGCTCTTGTTGACACTGGCAGTACTCATTCTTTTCTTGGCATGTGGTGTGTTGTATCTCATATTTGTGCCAATCCTATTCCAGCTCCTGTTCCTTTGTGCATTGAAGTTGCTAATTCTCATACTTTCCAGAACACACTTATGTTTTCTGTTGTTCATTATTGTATAGGTGATTTTACAGGACAGGCTGATTCTCACTTCATTCCCAATTACTTAGGGGCTAATTAGTTTGTTTCATTAGGAGATATTACTTTATATCTTTTAAAGTAGAGTGTTTCTATTATTCATGATGGCACTCCTCATACCTTTCATGGTATCGATTCTGCAGCTAATTCTTCCCTTATTTTTGCTATACAATTTATGCATTCCTTACTCAAAGCTCATGGGGCGGCTTCATTACAATTTATGCGTTCCTTACTCAAAGCTCATGGGGCAGCTTCATTATATGTTCGCGTTGCCTTCTAGTCCTGCACCAGCTTCTGTTATTCCCTTACTAGTCAAGGCTTTATTACAAAAATATTAGCATGTTTCTTCTGAGCCTTTGTCCTTACCTCAACTTCGAGATATTAATGATCGTAATGATTTAGTCCCCGGTTTTGCTCTTGCTTCACGAGCTCCTTGTCACGTGACTAGACAAGCTGAGATCCACACCCAAATTATGGGGTGGCAGCAAGCAAAGGGTATTTGATATGCTCAAGCATGAAAATGGTTACCACTCTTGAGTTCCCATTTAAAGATCTAATTGCACCATTCACTTTGGAAACTAATTTCAGTACGTGATTGTAGGTGTTGTGTCATTTGTGCTAACGTGGTCGACCAATGGTGATTTTGAGCAAGAAAGTTGAGAAATCTCAAATGACTTGGCCAGCTCACAAAAAGCAAATTCATACAATCTTAAATGCTCTAAACACATGGAATCAATACTTGAATGGCACTCATCGTACCATTTTCGAGGATCACAAACTTTGAAGTACTCATGTGATAAACCATATTTAAAACATCAAAAACCCCTTCGATGGAGCTTATCCAAGAATTCAACGTTACGATCAAGTACAGCCACAATAATGGCAGATGCCTTATCGTGAATGTGCCATGCAATGCCATTTCTAGTGGTGAGATCACTGGGTACTAGGGCAAGCTATACAGCCCTTGACTTTCAAACTGTTGAAATATAATGCCTATTTTACACCTTTTGGCTTGTGTACTTCTAACTTGTAACTTGTGAACAAGACATGGGGAATGTACATAGTACACCCCACTTGTGTTAATTAGGCAAGGAGTGACAAGTAGGTTAAAGACCCATGTGGGCCTAGAGCTAGAATAGTAATGATGCCACGGTGCCACCTCATATGTTCCATCTTAGCACGTGATATTTGTGGCCCCAAGATCTTTTGGTCTTGAGGGGTTTCCACGCCCTCCTCTAATTTGAATTTCATTATGTTTGAATCTATCTTGAGTTCTCTCTTGCTTGTTTTGTCTACTACTCCATAGCTGGTTTTCTGAAGCTTTCATAGTGTGCTTTCTATGTTTTTAAGATACTCCATAGCTAGGCCTTGGATTTTGTCATGGTGTCAGAGCAGGTTATGTTGCCTGTGGTGTTGTGAAAGCCAGAACTTGTTTTGATCAGATTTTTGTTATCCTCGTAGAGGAGCTTATCTTGGAATTGGGTGCACTTTCTATAGTCTCTCTATTGTCTACATGGTTGGGGAGTACTGTGATCCAAAAACTTTCTAATTTGGGAGGAAATTTTTTGGAGTTCTCTGAAGCAGCTTAAACTAACAGATTTGCAGAGGGGGCATATTACTTTATGACCTTTATTGATGACTTCTCATGCAAAATTTGGATTTATTTCTTGAGACAAAAATCTGAAGCATTCAAGTACTTTGTGCAATTAAAAGCTTTGGTAGAAAAGCAATCAGGAAAGAAGATAAAGATGCTCAGGTCAGATGGTGGTGCAGAGTACATTAGCACGGAATATGTGGAGCTAATGGAATCAAAAGGCAGCTTAGTATTGCGGAGTGTGCAAGGTACATGCTCAAGGAAAAGGGGTTTGCCCAACTTTTTTTGGGGCGAGACAATGCACACAACGATGTTTCTTTTGAATAAAAGTCCAACCAACGCTGTGAAGGCAAGAATCAAGAAGAGGCATTTAGCGGCATTAAGTCCAAGGTGGGCGCTTTGCGAGTGTTTGGTTGTACGGCATATGCCCATGTACATGAAGAAGCTAGATGCAAAATCAGCAAAATGTATTTTCTTGGGATATAGTGAGGAAAGCAAAGCCTACCGACTTTAGGATCTCACTAGCAAGAAGAGGATCATAAGTCCAGATGTGATCTTTGAAGAGGATCATTCGCCTCCTGTGGAGGAACAGGGGAGGGAACAACTGAGTTCGTTCCAATACTTGATGAACCACATCCACATATTGAGGAGTCTCAGGATGATCATATGAGTGATCAAGAGGAAGAATGTGAGGAGACTAAGAAGCAGAAGGAAAGGGGTCCTATTCGTCATCTTCATCACCAACTGCAAGGAAGAAGTTTCCCAAATGGTATTGGCAAATTGTGCAGGATGGTATGATATTGGATGAGGGAGAAAGCAGCAATCTAGGGGCAAAAAGATCTCGAAGGCAAGTTCAACCGCATGAGGAGACAAACTTTGAACTTATGACTATTGTTCGTATACATTCGTCGAGCCAATAGATGAGAAGGTATGGCAACAAGCCATGCAAGAGGAGTATGACTCCATCCTCAAGAATGATACATGGGACTTGGTGTCGCTACCAAAAGAAAAGCATCTTATCGGGTGTAAATGGGTCTATAGGACCAAATACAAATCAGATGGGAGCATCGAAAAGCATAAGGCAAGACTGGTGGTTGTAGGAATCCAGAATCAAGACTGTTCATTAACACAAAGTATTCTCAAAGAGAAGAGAGAGATGGTTAGATGACCCTCTTATAGAAACTTGTGGACAGCCAATATGAACACTAGATTGCTTAACAAAAGTGTGTTTCATACAAATGAATGGCTACATATAAGTAGTCCAAGATGGCTATCTACCTTCATGACTGTTGGCTGTCCAATAACTTGACTAATGGCTATCTAGCTACCATAAGTTACAAAAAATAATTAAGTATCCCAACGCTTCAAAATCTGCTTAATGTACCGCTGTTGGGTAATGAAGATTCCAGCCTTTCCTTGCAAAAACTCAAGACCAAGGTAGAAATGCAATTGGCTTAAATCTTATGTATCATAAACTGAAGCAAGATCAGATTTTAAGGCTGCAATATATTGTTCATTACTACCCGTAATGATAATATCATCAACATATAGCAAAATGATGATGATAAACTCAAATGTATGCATGACATAAAGCGTAGATTCACTAGGACTGTTAGAAAAGCCACAATCACAAAAGTATGTGTGTATCTTTTGATACCACATCCTTGGGGCTTGTTTTAGTCCATAGAGAGCCTTCTTGAGAAGACAAACTTTGTCTTCTTGACCTGCAACCAAAAAACCAGCAGGTTGCTGAAGGTAAACTTCCTCATTAAGATCACCATTGAGGAAGGCTGTCTTTATGTCAAGTTGGTGCATACACCAACCATGATGGGCAGCCAAAGCAGTGACTATCCTTACGGTAGTTATTCGTGCGGTAGGTGCAAAAGTTTCCTCATAATCAATGCCCTCCTTTTGCGCATAACCTTTGGCAACAAGTCTTGCCTTGTACCTTTCAACAGTACCATCGGACTTGTACTTGATCTTATAAACCCATTTACAGCCAATTGATTTCTTTCCATGTGGAAGATCACCAAGAACCCATGTATGGTTCTTTATGAGTGAGTCATATTCCTCTTTCATTGCGTCCTCCCAACATTTTACTCCTTTGGCCTGCTCATAAAAAACAGGTTCTATTGCACTATCCTCAATAGATGTAAGAGCAAAATCAGAAAAATCAGCAAATTCTACTGATTTAGATGAGGCACGAGTCTTCCCTTCATAGAAGCGGTTCACTTTGCTGTCCTGCAAAGTCTGCAACAGCCATTTAGAGACCGGTTTAGGCTGTCCAACAGCCTTACTTTGATCAATGCTTTGCTGTCCGAAGTGATCTGAACTGTCAACACTTTGCTGTTCAAAGTGCTCTGAAATTGGACTATGTTGTCCAAAGTTTTCAACAGGTCGTTCCTCTTCATAAATCTGCTCCTCTTGATGAATTATGGGCTGTTCGCTTGAAAAACCAATGGGCTGTCCATTAGAGGATGATGGCAATCCCTCCTCTTCAACATTAGATGGTGATACCAAATCATACCAAACTTCATAAGGAGTCAAAATCTTCAAGACTTTAGTCGGACACCGATTACTAATGTATGCCGCCGTAATAACCACTTCAGCCCAAAACTTGTGGGGAACGCCCTTTGCCTTAAGCATGCAACGAGCCATCTCCATGATTGCGCGATTTTTCCTCTCGGCAACACCATTTTGTTGCGGTGTGTAGGTGTAGTCATTTGATGTAGAATGCCTTTGCTTTGAAGAAACGTGCTGAACGTACTTTTAATGTATTCCCCTCCTCAGTCGGTACGTAGTATCTTCAAAGTATGCCCAAATTGATTTTCTATGATAGCTAGAAAATCAAGTATGCATCCTTTGCATACATGTCCTTCGGGATGCTCCATATTTGGAATGCCTTCCACAATGTTGAATTTCTTCAACATATTCAAACTTCCAAAATTGAGGTGCCCGTACCTCGCATGCCATAGTTTAGCCAACTCCAATGCATGTGAATTAGTACCAACAAGACCAAAGGATGTCAAAGCTTTAGGTTCATAAATATCCAACAAAAACAAACCTCCTCGCAATGTTCCCGAAGCAACAATTAAAAGTGATCTCTTTGGGTCTTTTATAAGACATTTGTCTTCTTTAAATTCTATAATCAATCCTTGATTCATGATCGTCGAGACCAAAATGAGATTTTTCTTAATCTTAGGAACATGAAGTACATTTCGAATGTACTTTTCTTCTCCATTGGGACGAATGAGGATCCAATGCCTTCAATTGGATAGGAGGTGTTGTCAACACCTTGAACCTTGCTTCCATCTTTGATTTTCATAAGCTTTGTGAAGACGTCTCTATGGTGAGTCATATGGCGTGTAGCTCCGCTATCAATCACCCAATCAATGGAAGAAAAAACAGCAACCTGCAAAGCTGAAGTAGTGCTGTTTTCTGCTGAAAAACCAGCAAGTCGAGAAGTGGTAGAAATCTCATTTTGATTAGAAATGAGATTGTTAGTGACAAAAGCAAAATCACCATTGAAAAAATCATCCTCCTTTTGATGTTCTAATGAAATCATGGCTGTATTTGTATCAATACCTTTCTCTTTATCCTTAGTAAGCTTCTTCCTACATTCCTTTATGTGGTGCCCAAACTTTTTACAATAATGGCACTTACCCTTCTTTTTGGATCCTTGATCTTGGCCTTCCTTGGATTTTTGATCCTTGGAAGAAGAAGGCTTACCTTTCCACTTGCCCTTGCCTTTGCCTTTGGTAAAGAAGGCTTGATCTTCTTGTTCACGCTTAAGAAGGCCTTGTATGATTTGAAACAGGAACCCAGGGCATGGTATAGTCGTATTGACGACTATTTTGCCAAGAAGCAATTTAGAAAGAGCCATTCGGATTGCAACTTGTATGGGAACATCAGCTTGATAGTTCTCTATGTGGATGACTCAGTCATCACGGTATGGGAAGTTGATTGCAAAGGTACAGGCTCATTTGTCAAATGAGTTTGAAATAAAACATTTAGGTTAATCCACTATTGGCTAGGTTTGGAGATTTGCAAAAAGTGAAATTGTGTGTTTATTTCTCAGGCAAAGTATGCATGTGCATTGTGAAGTCTTGAACAGGTTCAACATGCAAGATTGTAAACCCGTATCTACTCCCATCGATACCAGCAACAAGCCATCTAGGGTAGCACTCCTTCGTGGATGAGACTCTTTATAGGCAGCTGGTAAGCAACTTGATTTATGAGTTTATGAGTTCCCCAATTGAGGCCCATTGGAAAGCAGCAAAGAGGGCATTGAGGTATGTCAAGGGAATTACTTGTTATGGAATAGAGTACACAGATGACGGTAAGCTTCAGCTTGGAGACTTTACTGATTCGGATTGGGCTGGTAATAGGGATGATCGGAAGTCAACCGCATGTTACACATTCAACCTTGGTTCAGGAGCCATTTCTTGGTGCAACAAGAAACAGTCCACCATCACCTTATCATCCACAAAGGTTGAGTACTGCAATGTTTGAGGGCACCTTTTCGAATCGCCTTTTCGAACCGTGTTTGAATCAGGAAAGAATCGACTTCTCCAGGTTCGAACCGGCGAATCGGTTTTAGGTTTTTTTTTTAAAACATTAATGTCACAGCATACATATTACATATTATATATGTCATATTCCAATGTACCATGTGCATGGTTAGTTAGTGGTAAATTAGCAAATGTTCAATGATTCGAATTTCTTCACAAAAATGACAAAACACACACACATTTGTCAAACACACACACAAACACACACACGCACACACACACACACACATTGTCAAACATTTAACACGCACACACACATTTGTCAACAGTCACACACACACATCAACAGTCACACACAGACAGCTCTCTCTCTCCTCTCTCTCTCTCTCTCATCTCTCTTCTCTTTCTCTCTCTCTCTCTCTCTCTCTCTCTCTCCTCTCTCTAACTCTCTCTCTCTATATCTCTCTCTTCTCTCTCTCTCTCTCTCTCTCTCTCGGATTCGGGCGCGGAACTGTCTCGGATCTCTCTCTCTCTCGGGCGGATCTTGTCTCGGATCTCTCTCTCTCTCGTGCGGAAATCTCGGAACCTTCGGGACTGAAACTCTATCGCGAGGAGTAGGAGCAGGTAACGAGTTTTTTTCCTTTTTTTGAAAACAAACTTTCGAATCGCGTATTCGGCAAACAATGGACTTTTAGCGGTCAAAACTATATA
>MU835093.1:0-41848 GCA_029204225.1 Diphasiastrum complanatum | reverse complement strand
CCAGTTGGAAAGCCTTGGTGCTTCCTTTTCATTTATGGTTTTATTTCACAGTTGTTAAGCTTTGTAGAACTTAGAAGGTGGATGACCAGTCTACCACTATACTACACAAAAACCTCTCATTAGACTAGCCACCGTAGAAAGTAGAAATACTTCCAACAATGTGAGAGCGAAATGATTTGGGTGGCCTCATGAGGAAGAATACATTGTCGAAGGATCCCATCTGGTCCTCTTCGGTACATTTGGCCAGCAATCAACTGATAAGGTCTAGCTTTCAAGATCGACTTCCACTGTTCCGCCTTTGGTAGTGATTTGTCTGGTTGGCCCCGCATTAGATATTCAACTATGTCAGCGGCCCATTCTGGTACTGTGTCAACGTAAAATAAGACAGCATTGGGTAGCTCATTATCAGGTTGGGTTGCAGTTTCCTTCTCCTTGATTTGCGACACATGATATGCCATGCAGTGTTGCTTTCCCTTGCCAACCACTATCCAAAAAATGAAACTCCAACAACAGAAGTAACCATTGAGTGATTCTCCCTGTGTTGCAGGTTTTGTTAACAAGATAGAGCAAGGGCTGATGGTCCGTATAAAAGACAAAGTGTGTGGCCATCAGATAGTGACTACATTTCTTAACCGCATATATCATTGCCAATGCTTCTCGCTCTGTGGTTGAATAATTCATTTTTGTATCACTGAGGCTGTCGGCTTGCAAAAAAGCTTATTAGGCTACAAAAATAGCTCTAATACCATGTTGGAAAAAGAGGGTGTGTGTGAGAGAGAACAAAAAATAGCTCAAAAAGACATGAACACAAAAAGAAGCGAACTGGAATCTCGAAAAAGAGAAACGAACTCAAACGAAAAGTGTCCGTGCGCAGCGGGATGACCTTTCTCATTCTTTTCCTAAAGCATGACTATGCCTATTAGATTTGAACAGAACATTAGTGATAGAAATCACGTTCGATCTGATTACGTAGCCAAACATTAAGCATGAAGACATCAGAATGATAATTTGTCACGAATAGATTGATTGTCAGTCGCAAAAGACAAGACTAAATATTAGTCACGAATAGCTAGACTAATAATAATTCGCTAAGAACAGACTATCAGATCAAGCAATAAGAGAGTCAGACAGAATGTAGAAAAGCATAGCAATATTGACACAAATCTGAACGTAGAACAAACAAAGCTATAATTAGATTAAGTATAGCGAAATATACAGGTCAATAATGCAGGTGAGCACAAGACAATAGTGGACGAAACCATGTGCTTCACAAAGCTAATCCAAATTGAAAAAAGAATAAACCTATTACTAACAATACAAAGAATTGATGCGCGAAAGCATCTACCTCATCTATCTCTGATAAGCTTCTGATGCTGTTATTTTTCACACACACACACACACACACTGAATACACAGATGGTATCCAATATATACATAATGTTACAGGTGTGCGGATGAAGAAGGTACAAAGTAGATGTGTTGTCTGTGGGAAATCGTGAGTGGCTGTTGTCGTTGTCAAATCTGATTGCACAGTGCATGGGATGAGCGTGAGAAGGCAGCGACGTCAGCCTTCGTTGAAATGAACATTGGTGAAGATGCAAAAAATGTGACACTCTAACAAATGACTTAAGATCTGATTTATAGGGTACCTTCGCTTTTCCATTAGGGCACCTTCGGCATTTGCAAGACAGTGTCACCTTTTTTGTCTGTCACAAATCACATGTAAAAACACAGTGTCGCCTTTTTTGCATGTGAAAATTTACTTGTATTTATGCAAACAGTCGTGTTTTTCTCCTGTCTTATTTTACATGTAAATATGTAGATTGTGCGACAACATGAGTAAAAATGCAGCATGAATGGAGGTAGATTAAAATAGGATTTAGGAGAGTAGATGAGATAAATCCAACACAAATGACCAAAACAGGTCTTCACAGCAGCTGACTCCTCAAAGTTGGCGAGCGAGATAAAATATTCAGAGCGATAGCTATTGTTTTGTTTCTGTAAGTAAGATCACGCGCTTATCAGTGCAATTGTATTGTCATTTGATCATTGTTACTACAACTTTAATATACAAAATCACTATTGTTCCATCTCTTCACATTTTTGTTGAATGTTCATTAACTCTCACTCTTCCCTTGAAATAGTATCATAACAGAGAAATGTATGGTTGTCTTTGACGCCTAATTGTACTTACATTTCTTTGTATTAGAATATCAGTATTAGAGAATTGCATGGTCGTCACAGACGCTAATTGTTTCACAATTTCTCTTCATGGTAGTCTAAGACTCCTACACTGATAACCGTATTCAACACAAACTGAACAAATCTCTAATCTCCATTCTCTAAGTAATCCACGATCCTCCTTAACATAGTTATCACTGTTCTTCATAGTATTCATTGTCTTTCTCATGTTGGTTGGGACTTCATTTAAGAAGTTTTTCCACAGAGTGGTATCAAAGCTGATAATTCATCATAGCCATTCCCAACATTAGACTCCACTTGATGTAGCCATGTAGCTATGACCTAAAAAAAGTTCAAATCAAGGCTTGATAGAATGTACACAAAATTACATGAGGATTTCAAGTCTGTATATATCTACCAACTACAGAACAAAAAATGTAGATTCCTAGAATTCCAATCGGCTTTTGTTTTTCTTATCTTTTGTTGCTTATATTATTTATGATGATTCTTAGAAGGCCTCTTCCCATGATATATTTGAGAAGTCTAGGCTAGAAGATGTTGATTTACTTCAAGATACAAGTGTAGATAATGATGACCATAAATATTTTGATCCTACATGGAATAGAGTTTTGTTTATTGGTCCTCTGAAATTTGCAAAAATGAAGTCTATGATGTCTTTGTTAAGTTCAAGAATGCAAGGGAGAACCAATTTTCCACAAAGATCAGTGTTTGAGGAGTGAATGGTGGTGAGTATATCTCAACCAAGTTCAAGGCTTTTTTTGATGAGCATGGGATCAAGAGGGAGTACACAACTCCAAGGACACCACAACAAAATGGAGTGGCCGAGAGGAAGAATAGGACTTTATGTGAAAGTGCCAAATCCATGAGGTTAGGTGCTAATCTTCCAAACCATTTTGGGATCAAGCCTTGTTGTGTGCTAACTTTCTATGCAATAGGTGGTCGAGTGCTATATTAGATGGAAGAACAACTTCTGGGATGCTATTCAAGAGGAGGCCGAGTGTCAACTTTCTTAAAACTTTTGGATGTACTTGCTATGTCAATATAACTCTTGACAATAGTACAAAGGAGGATCCATCTTCAAGGAAAGGTATATTGTTGGATATAGTGAGGTGAATAAAGCCGACAAGGTTTACATTCCTACTACTAATAAGCTGATTATTGGTAGAGATGTCATTTTCGATGAGGGAAATATTCCAAAGTTGTCTTCAAGTGATGATGGTATAGATGGATCTAACATTCTTGATGTTGATGTGATGGATCCTACTTTAGATGGTGATGATGAAGGACCTTCATCAAGTCAAAATCCAAGGAGAACATCAAGGAAAAGACAAACACCTTCAAGGCTCACATATGATGAGAAGGGTAAGCAAGTGAAAGTGACTCATTTTGTATTTCTCACATATTTTGGTGGATCTTCTTGTGTAGGTGATGCTATACAAGTAGATGGATGTTTTCATGATTTTTTTAGAAAATAATGGATCTAGAAAAGAGGTCTTAGTCAACGGCTTTGATGGTCAAGTGGAAGATCAAGAGGTTGATCTTAAAGGGCTTCAACAAGACAAAAGAGAAGTTGGCGATTTGGAGCTAGCCAAGAGCATCGAAGGAGAGTCAATTGGAAAAGATGTTTTGAATATATTTTTGCAGGTTATTGAAGAGTCAAATAAAGTCAAAGGAGAAGCAAGGAAGTGTTCTTCAAGTTTACTTTACTTGTTCTATCTCATGTGTGAGCTATTTCATGTGCACGTGTGCAAATTGTCAAGATATGGTACATTGATTTGCATCATTTTGATGTTGGAGTTGTACTAGCATTATTGACTAGTTTTGCTAATGGAAATGAAGCTATTGGAGGCTCATTATGTCACTCATTCATGGTCAAGTCATCACGTGATGATGGCATCTTGTGGCAAGATCGAGATGGAGGCTCATTCATGGAATTTTATGGTGGAGACATAGCAAGAATGGACAAAGAGGGAGGATACAAGAAAGCAAATGGTTATCACTCACATTTATTGTCTGGTTGCTATAAGTTTCCAAAGAGTTCAAAGTTTATAGCATGGAGGAATAATCTCATTTCAATGTATTTGATTCTTCATGTTCTATTCACATCTTGACATGTAAAATCGATGTAAGAAATAGTGAAGCATTCAATGTGGACACTTCTATATCAATTGTGAAAGATAATTAAAAACCTTGGAAAGGAGGTCTATACTTAGAATAGAGATCATTCTAAAGTTGGATCAAAGTTCTATGGTCAAAACTATGCTAGGAGGAATCATATTGAGTTGGCATATCATTTTGTGAGTGAGCAAGTCTTGATAGAGGTGGAGCTTCAACATGTTTCTTCAAAGGAATGTGTAGCTGATATCTTTACCAAAGCATTGGGAAAATACTTGTTTATGAAGCATAGGGCTTCACTTGGAGTGTTCTCAAAGTCTGTTAAAACTAGTTGAAGAGGGAGTGTGAGAAATTTCAACTAGTTTTGCTATTTTGATCATATTTGTATATTTGGCAATTAAGACCAATTTTCATATTAGACTTAGAGTTTGACTTTTCAAAGTTATATCAAAATCCTTTGAATAAACACTTTTTAAAAGTGTGAAAAAGTGTAGTACACGAGTGTTGGCTGATTCTGACGAATCCCCAAGATACTCGAACAGAGCAACTCAAGAGCACCTCTCACCTTAGACCGAGGAGGTCTCTGAGAAGACGAGATGAACGAAGACTAAGAGCCGAGTATGAGAGCCAAGAAATACTAGTAGTAATGAAAAGCAAGAACTGTGTAAGCCTCATGGTGAATCCCGAAAGATGGAATGACCATGTAGGAACTAGTATTTCTAAGCAAATGTAATAAATGCAAGTAGACCCCTCTTAAAGAAAGTAGAGTGAGCCACCTTTTGATGGTGACCTCTAGTGGAGAGCAATATTCCACTTGTAATTTGTGAAATGTGGAAATTTCACTAGGATGCCACCTAAGGAGCTCTCTTGCTTTTTTAAGAGACTCCCTCTTTGTGAAGATGAGCTTTTTGCATTGTATCTACTCCATGCTTAATAAGTAGATTTCCCATGAGTTTGATGCTACACTAAGCTCCTTAATCATGATGGTTTTCTTGAGTGATGCCCCTATGATCATGCCCTTCGAATAATGTGGTATAGATCTTGCAAATTCATTTACGTTTTGGTTTCTTGAGTTCCTTGGAAAATTCAAGAACCAAGAAGATGGAGCTTCTTGATTCTTGAATGCGTGTAGGAATTAATTTTCTGTTTTTTTATGAATGTGGCATGCTAGGCTAGTTTTTGATCTTGCAAGTAGTTTAGTTTCCATTTTGCAATGATCTGCTCTAGCATTATATTTTAAAGTGCCATAGTAATGCCCAACCATGTTTCAAGAAGAGCTGTTTTTGGGCATTCTTGGTGTGCTTGCATGGTAGAATGATTGCAAGTGATTTCAAGAGTTCAAGAGTGTTCAAGATCTAAGTATCCGTGACAGGTTGAACCATACTACAACCCCGAGAATTTGATGCCTGATCTGGGCATTGAACCAAATAGAAATGATCAAGAACATGCTCAACTAACAACCAAAATGGAGGTAGCACAAGCTGTAACAAGAAGCAAACAAGCAGAACTAGTAGACAGACAGAGGAATTTGCCAACAACGAATTTTAGAGATTCAAGTTTGAATGTTGGAGACATTGAATCTAGTCCACATTAATGCTAGGGTTTTTGTTATGGAGGGAAACCAAACTCACTAATTAGTCATGAATCTACTATATGTAGTTGTACACTCGTGGAAAGAGTTACATTCTCTCTCTCTTATCTCACTTCATGCTTATACATGAGTTTTCTTGGGTTCATCTATCCATTAGTGCACTATATTTGTGATATCTTGCAATCTTGTGTGTAGAATGCTTATTTTATGCTATTTTCGCCCAAACGTGTGAAATATAGTAGCTTAATATTTTTTGTATGGACATAAACTTCATCATATCATATGTTTGATGTTTGATCAGATTCTTATTGAGTTTGCATCTCTTTCATAGAGTAGATGTTAATTTTTCTACATTGGCAACATTGGTAGAGTTGATCTAATTCTAACCAAAGATCATGTTATGGACTTGAATCTTAAATTCTTCACACTTTCTTCTAAGACATTCAAGAGCAAGTAGATAAAAAAAACCACCATTCATACCAAATATGGAAGATATGATCAACTTTCATTCTTATGACTTTTCTTCCAAAGTCATATGCACATAGCAAAATTGAGATAGTGTGTTTCTCCTCAAACTTATTAATCTCATAAGCCAATGAAAAAGTGTGAGACTCAGATGAAAAACAATGTCCAAGATAAACCCAAGAGTAGAAATGCTCCAAATGCACTTGAGAGTGGATAAAGCACCATCATACCTTGCATACCCATCCTTGGCTGCTAGCTTCTAGTCCTTTCTTGCCATTGTTGATCAAATCCATCAATTCTTGGTTATCACCAAGATTCATAATGAGATTTTTTATTTTTTGATACACACCAAGATCCTTGCAATACCTTGTAAGTAAATGTCATGTGTCGCATGTAATTAGCCCATGAGCTTATTAATAAATTGCCAAATATAGCCATGGAGCTAAATTGGATTAGAACTAGTCAATAGGATAGTTAATAAAGTGGCTCGAACTGCCTCACTATAATTGTGAATAGCGAACTTGTAATAATGGTTGTAAGGCATAAATTAGCCAAATAAGGCCCCAAAGTTGTAATAGAGGCACAAATGACCACTATAAATAGCTGAGGTCATGTAAATTTGGAGGCTATTGTTCATTTTGTAATTTTAAGTTTTAAGAGATCTTGGAGCTTCTCTTTGAGAGCTTTCTTGATGGAGAAAGTGGTTCATGTGCCTAAAATCACATGAGAGCTATGATCATGCTCTAGAATCAGGCCCCTATCTTGTGAATGATCAATATTTTGGTGAAGTTTTGCTACTTTTAGCTATCTTCTTGATTTTTGGCTTACTTTCTTGATTTCTTGTATTTCCATTGTAATTTGATGTTAATGAATGGATTAGATGTTTGAATGTTAAGTTTGGCACTGAAAATTTTGGTATCAGAGCATTAGATCCTTTCCCCATCAGATTTGGTGGATTTTGCTAAGTTTGGTAGAGTTTCTTGTTCTAGGTTTCTTGATTTTTCAATTTCCAGCAAGTTTTTATTCAATTTTTGACCATTTAACCTTCATTCTTTTGTGAATTCATGTTGTATTCAATAGATCTTTTGTTTAGCTTCTTGGAGGTACTGAGATTTTCTGATTTGGAGCTATAATGACAAAGTTATGGCCATTTTAGTGTTTTCATTCAAATTTTAGCTAGTTAAGTTTCTGCAGTCTAACTTCTTTCCATTTTTGGCCAAACGTTTGGCCAAATTTTGTGACTATAATTTATAGAATTGTAGATCTCAGTCTTAGCTAGTGCATCCCAATCACTACATCAGTGATGATGGAGACTACAATGATGATAATGAAGCTAGTTCCGAACAATACGAAGTTGAAGAAGATAGTTCTGAATACCAATCTTCTCTTTATGCAATGGCATTCAATGGTACAACCATGCAAATAGAAGATGCTTCCTTTATGGCTCTCAAACCAATTGTTGAAAATATTGGATTACAGACAGGAGATAATGCTAGCCATGGGAGCATAGTGATCATTCCTAGTTCCTGTTACAATGGTGAGAGCAATTCGTCAGAGGTAAATCAACATCAACGGATCCATATTCAACAAAATCTAGACAATGCTCCTTTTGAGAACATACCAACCTTTGAGGGAGAAATGAGTTCATTATATATTGATGACTGGATATTTATTGTCGATGAGAATCTGCGACTATATTCTATCTCTGATCAAGGCAAAATACTATAGCAGTATCCTACTTTTGAGGAAAAGCGTATGATTGGTGGCAAGGAGTATTATGTCATCCAGAGTATGAATCGAAGTCATGGGATGATTTCAAAGAGTTTTGTGCAGAAATATAGATTATTATATGGACTCTTGGTATATGCTAGAACGAACTAGTTATGTAAAGGCGTATAATACGAGATTCTATTTGGTAGCATCTAAACAGAGGTGTCTTGATGAAGAGTTATCTATCCAACACTATCTACGTGTCTTCAAGATCACATTCGTCAACATTTGGATAAAGTACTTCAAGCGAACCCAACATTGACAGATGTAATGCAAAAGGCATTAATTCAAGATCTAAGGATAAGACAACAAAAGATACAACTACGGATCAAATTGGAGTCTCAGCAGGATGAAATTCCTACACCAATGTGTTCAACTCTCCATCAACAAAACTCCCCAGAACTATCAATGTGTCAATTCCAAGCTCATCAAGGTGCTGGTTTGAACGAAAGTATTTTAGAGAAAAATTCTTTAGTGGATTTTGGATCGAAAGGAGTCGGGAATTGCAGAATACATCTCTTGATCATCCAATCATGTCTCAACATCAACAACAGATGAATTGTGATTTATCTTCCACGATTATTGATCTAAGAGCGTTTGAGATCAAAAGTTACTATTGACTATTCTTGTATATATAAAAAATTTAATTTTGGGGATCGAACCGAAGATAATCACTGCCTACAACATTGTATATATGGCAAATTTATCTTTGGAGATCAAACTGAGGATCATCATTGTTTACAATAGATTAAATATGAGTTGTTTATATTCCAACATAATGACGCTCTCTTTGAACAGAATGATGCCTTGGAAATGACTGGAATTTGGCCAAATTTGGACAATGAATCATTCGATTTGGAGCATTACTATTTTGATCTAACAGGAGCTATAACTATCACTTCACTCATAGAGGAAATCAATGGATCCATGGTCGTCCATCTTCAGCGAGATAACGCTACCAATCTTGCTCATAATGATTTGACAAGACGAAACTCCAATGCTCAGTCAGATATCAATCAATGCTTTGGAGTTACAAAAGGATGTTGTGATCCTACATCAAGGAGCAATGCATAAGGCAACAAAACTAGATGCATGGACAAAGAAGGATGCATCTGGAATTGGATAGCCTATCCAATCAAGGAAAATATTGAGGAAGAAGACTTATCGAATGTCTCGTTGCTTGGAACCTGTCAACCCATGCATAACTAATGCAACTTGAGGCTTTCCCGTGTTTCATCAAACTCTTCTTCGGTGATCTTATCAATTATATGGGATCAGTTGTAGATCGAGGGTTCTTAATGAAGAAAACTCGTTGCAACCTTGTTCTACAACAATAAGCTGGAAGCTGAACCTGGGGTAGCAAAATTTGATAAATAGTAGATGGCTACTAACAAGAATAATACAAGAAAAGTTGTTTCTTATTCAAGGTGGCCAAATACTTTTCGACTACCACCAAAGGATTCACGAAACATGGCACTCAACAAAGAACTACATGGTCTTCATTTTTTAGGGCAAAAATACTTAAAGTAGGGGGAGTGTCATGTGCCGCATGTAATTAGCCCATGAGCTTATTAATGAATTGCCAAATATAGCCATGGAGCTAAATTAGATTAGAACTAATCAATAGGACAGTTAATAAAGTGGCTCGAACAACCTCGCTATAATTGTGAATAGCGGACTTATAATAATGGTTGTAAGGCCCCAAAATTATAATAGAGGCACAAATGACCACTATAAATAGTTGAGGTCATGCTAAATTTGGAGGCTATTGTTCATTTTATAATTTTGAGTTTTAAGAGATCTTGGAGCTTCTCTTTGAGAGCTTTCTTGATGGAGAAAGTGGTTCATGTGCCTAAAATCACATGAGAGCTATGATCATGCTCTAGAATCAGGCCCCTATCTTGTGAATAATCAATAATCATGAATAATGATACCTTACTTTGCCTATTTTGGTGAAGTTTTGCTACTTTTAGCTATCTTCTTGATTTTTGGCTTACTTTCTTGATTTCTTGTATTTCCATTGTAATTTGATGTTAATGAATGGATTAGATGTTTGAATGCTAAGTTTAGCACATGACAGTAAACACTCCAACAATAGAAGTCACCAAAACAAGATTGGTAGAAATACTCTCCCTAGGTGCACTCCTTTACATTAGGTGATGGATATGATTCAACATCATAAGCATATTGAATACCAACAAGACTCGAAGCTACAAAAGTACTACCTTCTCTCTCATATTCACTCCTCTCATTTTATCTCCACTCGTGGATAAGCCCCTCACCTTTTTCTCTACAAGCATGAACACTCTTCTTTTCTTGAACCACACCTATTTCCCCTCTTGCCATTACATCAAAAACAAATTTCATAGGTCTCACCTCATCTCTAAATAAAGCTTCTAGTGAAGTGTGTTCAAGACAATTTCTAGCAAAGTCATTGAAAAAATCTACACTTGATTTTCTTTCAAACAATGAAACATGTGATCGAATGTCATCTAAGGCCTCACTTGAAAACTTATTATCAACAATCTTAGCACAATCAAGCCTCCAATATAAGGCAATGTACAAACACGAAGCTTGTTCTACATTTTCTCTCATCTATCCCATCTAAAAGTAATATTGAAGTTGGGAGTTGGTTTCCATATGTGGTCACTTTCATATTCAGTTAGGGTTTATTGGATGTTAGGTGGGATCAAGGTTAAGTGGGTGCTTGAGGATTATGTATTAATGAGCCTAAAGAGAGGCATTCCTCATCATAATCTATGCAGCAAGCAACTGGGAGGAGACTTAGTAGTGCTCTTATATGTTTACGTTTGTAACTTGTCATGCACTTTAAGTAAAAGTCAATGAAGTGGATATTTGGTGGTTACTTTGGTGTGCTTTGAGTTGAATTCAAATAGCTTTGTGATATTTGATATCAGAGCAGTTCTTTTCCAAGGTTGTGGGGGGTTTGGCATGACTTTAATATTAGGGTTTATTGGATGCTAGGTGGGCCAACGCTCTTCTACAAGAGTGTTCCGGAGTATTTTGAGAGCCCTAAAGCTTACAGATTGGAGCCCTATGGTGGATTGTTGGTCCTTGGGCAGCCAGCATCTACTGTTGTCTAGCCTGTTTTTTCTCTTTGCTTTTGTAAAAATCAGCCTTCCTTAGATTTGTGAAAGTGTTTGTAACTTTTTCAATTCTCAATATTTTTGGAATCTAACAGTTGCTATAGTCTTCTAGTGGTAGGTTGCTGGTGGGGTAAAGCATATCAAAACCCTATTCAATGTTTTACTCTTGTTTTTTAAGACTGTTACCAATTTCATCAGAGATGAATATTTATACCATCCACTCTGGAGGATGTGGTCTTGCATGCAATTTTTCATGCCCAAAATAATCAAACAATTCCAAATTTATATATAATTTCCAAGAGCTTTTCTCTTTAACAAACCGTTAACTTCTCAATTGCACGATTCATATTTAAGATCATCAAATTAGCTACACTTTTTGTTTTTACTCCAATTTCATCATAGATGGATATTTACCCCATCCGCCAGCAAATGAGATCCTACAGGCAATTTCTCATGCCCAAAATAACTTAACAATTCCAAATCTACATAGAATTTCTAAGAGCTTTTCTCTTTAACAAACCATTAACTTCTCAATCACACTGTTCAAATCTAAGATCATCAAGTTACATTAATTTTTTGTTTTTATACCAATTTCATCGGAGATGATGTTTACCACATCTGTTGGTGGACTAGATCCTGCATGCAATTTTTCATTGCCCACAATATTTAAATAATTCCAAATTAATATAGAATTTCTTGGAGCTTTTCTCTTTAACAAACCGTTAACTTTGCAATCTCTGGCAGATGGGGTAAATATTCATCTCTAATGAAATTCATGTAAAAACAAAAAATGTAACTAACTTTATGATGCTGAATATGAACGATGTGATTGAGAAGTCAACGGTTTGTTACTAAGAAATTTTTCCAAAGTGATTGAGAAGTCAACGGTTTGTTATTGAGAAATTTTTCCAAAAGCTCTCTGTAAATTTGCAATTGTTCAATTAATATTCTGCGAGCAATAAAAAAAAATTTGTAAGATCCCATCTCAAGGAAAAAAAATCATAAACTCTTATTTATAATCAAATTTTCATATCTATTTTCAATGTTTTAAATTTTTATGTTTGTGTTATTATCTAGTATAAAAGTGAGAATTTGCCCTTGCCATTTGCATTGTTGTATGGACCAAATTATTCATATATACAAGATGAACTTTTCAAGTACTTGCTTTCACAATCTAAGTCACCAATTGCATTGTTGTATGGACCAAATTATTCATATATACAAGATGAACTTTTCAATTACTTGCTTCCACAATCATGTAAGAGAGTTTTAGGAAATAAACTTGGTTTACAATGATAGATGTTTTCTATGCATCAAATAAACCAATAGCCAGCTTTTCCAAATGCTTCTATATTTGTCCAAGACTTCTCAACAAAAGTTTATCTTAACATGTATCATGGAATTTCAATATCGTATAATCTATGCAATGAGACTTTTGATACAACAAGGTTTTGGTTTGCTCCATTTGAATGTAATGGACATACATAATCATAAGAAATATAGCAACTTGTTTTCATCAAATGTTAGAAGTGCATAGGTGTGTATTTCTTTCAGTCCATAGTATTTGAAATATTATAAATGAAATTCACATATGCCAATTCATTTTTTTTTAATTTCTATATTGATGCCTCTAGATATTCTCCATATAATTTTCTATGAAATAACACCACATCGTTCCTACCAGCAGCTGCATAGATGTTTGCTAGCAGTACATAAGGTGCAGCATTTTTTGGTTCCAACTTCACGACACGATCAAAGGCACGTCTTCCTATCTCCGCATGGCCTCGGTTTCTAGCAGCACCAAGCAAAGTCATCCAAACCACACTATTAGGCTGAATTGGCATTTTGTTGATAAAGAGCTCAGCATCGGCCAAGCACCCTGCACGCCCTAGAAGATCAACCATACATGCATAGTGTTCCTTGGTTGGTGTGACACCATGAGTTTTACACATGGAATCAAAGAAATAACGACCTTGATCTACTAGGCCAGAATGGGCACATGCAGAGAGAACACTAATATATGTGACCTCGTTAGGTTTCGTGCCTTCCCTCTGCATTTGCTCAAACAGAGCAAGGGCCTCCATGCCAAGCCCATTCTGTGCATATCCCGCAATCATCGCAGTCCATGAAACCACATCTCGTTCACTCATGTTGTCGAACAGCTCCCGGGCGTCCTCTGTACACCCGCATTTTGCATACATGTCAACAAGGGTGTTCCCCACAACCACATCTGATTGGAAGCCTCTTTTTATGATCTCGGAGTGGAGATGTTTGCCCTGTTCCAGGGCTGCTAGGCTGGCACATGCTTTTAGGAGAAGAACGACAGTGACATTGTCTGGCTGCACGCCTTCCTGTTTCATTTGCTCATACAGAGCAAGGGCCTCCTTGCCAAGCCCATTCTGTGCATATCCCGCAATCATTGCATTCCATGAAACCACATCTCGGTCACTCATGTTGTCGAACAGTTCACGGGCGTCCTCTGTGCACTCGCATTTTGCATACATGTTAACCAGGGTGTTTCCCACAATCACATCCGACTGAAAGCCCCTTTCTATGATGGCGGAGTGGAGCTGTCTACCCTGTTCCAGGGCTGCTAGCCTGGCACATGCTTTTAGGAGAGGTACGAACAGAACCTTGTCTGGTGCTAAGCCTGTCTCTTGCATTTGGTGAAATAGATTAATAGCCTCCTCAACTTCTCCTCTATCAGCATATGCTGAGATGATAGCAGTCCACGAATACACATCGTGTTGAGGCATGTTGCTGAATACTTTGTGTGCATGCAGCACACTTCCGCATTTGGAGTACATGCGAACAAGGTTGTTTGCTAAGAAAATATTTGAATCAAGTACACTTTGGACTATAAGGGCATGCACTTGTTTGCCCTCCGCCAGGGCCTTCCTTCTGGAACACCCCTTCAAAAGGCACACATAGGCGTGAATTGGAGGTTTAGCAGTTCGCTGGACCATAAGCGCCAACATATGCAGGGCCTCTTTCAAGCGTCCCTCCTCACAGAGTTTGCTCAGCTTATCACCATTGTAAAAGGGGTCGTGCACCCTGCATGTGCATGATTCATATAATGATGATAAATATGAACAAGTGTCAATTTGAAAGAGCAAGAAAAAGGAGGACATGTGGTAGTCTCACACCCGGACCTAGAGCTGCACATTCCACACTGAGATTAAAACCATACCGTGATCTCAATCCATCACCAGATTGTATACGACCCATTGTCATAGAAGCTATCTTTTCTTTTACCCAGGAGGGATTCAGCGAACCATCAACCCATAGGCCCTCAAGCGTCCTCTTATGTTTAAAGTCCGGTTGCTTTGGAGTTTTCTGCATAACATATACAAATCACAGTCAAAGCTTCAACTTAAGGAAAACGACTACACTAAGCAATTGGAGGTGATTAGCCAAAGCAAGTGCCGCCTGAAATGAGGCGCACCTTAGTCAATCTATTGTCCCACCACTGCGATGGATCTGAGAAAAACTCTTGCCAGAGCTGCTCCATTCTAACTAGTCTGCCTTCATGCCCTAAGGGTAAACCAGAATGCATCAGAAACATGATTAAGGATTGTCGGTGCGGCTTTAAGGATCACTGCAAATTCATCTCCCCCCTCAGCCACGGAGTGCTGGCGAGTTAAAAAGAGTATGACAGAAATAATAAGCATACCCGAGCCCCGAGGTGTTGAAAAAGCGGATGACTTCCGTTGTTGAAATTGTAGTCTGCCACGAACCCAATGAGGACTGAACCGATTGTTGATCCACAGTGCCTCCTTTCTGGTGACGTCCATCCGAGGACGACCTCTAGAAGGAGGAAGAAGAGCAGTAGCACAAGTGAGCGAAGCAAAAGAAGATGAGAGGGCGTATTCATTTGTGGGTCTTCTGATGATGATGATGATGATGAGGCGAGGGGGGCACAAAAGGAGTAGAGATCGATGAGGATGAGGAGGAAGAGAAGAAGGATCAGCAGAGAGGAACAAGAAGAAGAGGCTGCCATGACGACGATCATCGTTGGGGTTTAAAGAAAGGCCTCGTTCTCCTCCTCCGCCTCGTCCTATTAACGTTGTTGTTGTTGTTGTTGCCGCCATTATTGCCATGGCGTGCGTGTGTGCGGCTGGCTGTGCTCTCTTTAGGCTCTCTCCTCCCCCTCCTCTCCCTCCGTTACATCCCATCCCATTAATCATTTCACATCATCGCATCCATCCCATCCCATCATTGTCGCTTATTGGCACGGGGCCAGCTTTGTCCCCGTGCCAATGTGCGATTGACATGTGGAGGCCCGGCAGGGGACAAGGAAATGCCGTCACCACGTGGGGCCGTCGCGTGTGAAGTGGCGCCGGAATCAGGGCGCGCCATAGGGCCAGGACCATTGGTGCTGGGACCCATTGACGCAGGCGCCGGCACCAGGGTGGGCGTCGGGACCAATGGCGCCACCTCGGGACCGGCCAGGCACCGGGACCACCGGCGCCGACGCGAGCCTTGAGCCCTGTGCAATCTCTCTCACACACATACAAGGGTTATTGGTTTTTGGGCATATATTCATGCATATTCACTTTTCTTAGAAACTTATGGGATAAAGCGTCTCTGCCAAGCGTCAGCGCCTAGGGAGGAGACAATGTCAGGGCCGGGCAGGACGGGCAGCATCACCGTAGCAAGGGGGCCCACACATCAGGCGTTGAAGGTGGTCGCGGCCAAAATAACCGTGCCAGTAAGATAAGAGGCCATCCCATCCCATCCCATTAATCCTTTTAGTCCTATCCTCCCTCCCTCCCATCTCATTAATCAGATACATATTATGCCTCCCTCCTCTCCCCTTTCACACATATAGGTGGTTTATATAATTCTAGGACTGGTTTATACAATTCTAGGACTCAAGAAACAAAATGTCCAAAACATAGGAGTTCCCACAGTGGTGGTGTTGTCTCACTTGATGCACTGCATGTTCTCTTGGCACTTAAAGGCTCCTGAAAACCTATTAATTTTGAGTTAGCTTATTATCTAGTGTGATTTAATTGTATTCTATTGATGTGGGCTTTAGCCAGATGCAAAAATGCTTTGCAATCTTTAAGATATCTAATTCGAATATGCTTCTAGTTACAAGCTAGTCTACTCCAAAGGTATCAACTAGGTTAGGTTGTTGCTTGCAAGATCTGGTAGTTTGTAAAGTGACTAGTGTTATCGGTGTATGAGCTTGTGTAGAGTTTTACATAGAGCACACGGTGCTCACTATAATGATTCCTAAATTGGGTGTTTTATTATTGTACAAATTGTCTGCTCTTATGATGCAACAGATCAAGTTTATGGTTGTATAAGCACTCAAAATATGTGTGAACTTGGTGTACACGTGCACAGTTTCCCAACTCAATCACTTGAGAGGAATTTGATCCAATAAATTCCCTTCTATAAGCACCATGATGCTAACCAAAATGCTGAAATAGTTGTGAATTTGAGACCTGAAAAAGCTATATTTGTAAACATCTACTTGTAGTCTTAGTTGGCATTCATTCAACATTAGGATCGACGGAGGACTTCTTCCTTTTGCCCCGTGTAGTCGTTCTCTTTGACTATACTTTGAATAGAAATTACAATGTCTTGTTCACTATGTAATGTTTTTTCTTGGATGACAGTTACAATGCGGCCTTGGCACATTATAATGCCATTGTCCAAGATCCATCCATCAGGCATAGATGCCAGACCTCCAACTTTCCATTCATCGAATCTGCATCCACCATTGACTACCAGCAGCTCCAACTCACTTGTTCCCATTTCGACCTCCAAACTGGCAAAGACCGCACCTTCAACCATGTTCTCTAGTACACCACTCAGGTCGAAGCCACCACCACCTTTCCAATCGATCCTAACATGCCTCCTCTCGAGTTCGCCAACTCACCACCTCGCGCCATATCGTCTCCCGCCACTTCTTCACCGCCGCCCTCCGTTTCTTCACCCCCCAAATCCGATCTTCCATCCACATCCACAGTTCCTCCACGCCCCGTCAACAACCTCGTTGATCCTGTGGCGGTACACAAGCACTTGTACCAAAAGGTATTTTCAGTACTTGATTCAAAGCAGCTGGCACTCTTCATCTAGAAATATATGCCTTACAGCACGAAGAAGTATGTTCATCTTGGTGACGATAGCACTCACACTATCGAAGGTGAAGGTACTGTAAGATTAAGGTTCCAGCATGATCAATTCAGACTACTATCGAAAGTCTTGTATGTTTCTAAACTATCTACAAATCTGTTATCAGTAAGTAAAATCACAGATTTAGGTCATAGGGTGGAGTTTGAATCTGACCAATGCAGAATTATTGATAGGAGTAATAAGATCCTTGCACTTGGCAAGAGGCATAGATACTTATATAGATTGGCACATTGTTATTCTGATTCTAGTCAAGTCTTGAAAACCTCTGTTCTTGTCAAAAAAGCATTATTATGACATCATCGCTTAGGACACTTGAATTATGCATCTCGCTGCGCGGATGACTTCATTTTTAAAAAAAAAAAAGAAAAACTGTATTGAAGCCATCCGCCACGATGGGAGCTTGGTCCTCCTCCATATGACACATGTCATCGTATTCTTAATCCCGTAAGTTATTTTGAAAAATGATCTATTGGGAAAATCATAAATGTAGGGAGTCCCGAAGGTAAATTTCCATTTGTTTTCAAGTTTGCCAAAAAAAAATTGCTATCAAGAAGTTTCTGATTTTCCAACTTTCAACAAATTCTCCTTTTCAAGAATGATAAGAACCTTCCGAATTTTTTTTTAAATTTCGAAAAAAAAAAGTATTCAGAACATTTTTTTTATTTTAGAAAAACACAAAAAAAAAACCATCCGCCGCGGTGGATGGAAATCTATTTTTTTTGTCAAAAAAACCAAAAAAAAAAAGTGCAACTTCCATCTGCCGCGACGGATGGAAGTTTATTTTTTTTCAAAAATGTAAAAAAAAAAAAATTGCAACTTCCATCTGCCACGACGAATGAAAATCTATTTTTTTTTAAAGAAACAAAAAAAACTATAACTTCCATCCGCCGCGACGGATGGAATTCGACATTTTAAAAATAAAATAAAATAAAAAAATACCGGCTTCAATATAGTTTTGTTTTTTCAGGAAAAATAAAAAAGATGGTGAGCTTCGTTTTTTCAAGAAAAATAAAAAAGAAAAAAAAATGACTTTAGAAGTTTTGTTTTCAAAAAAATTAATGCGCACTAACTAAAGTTGTGATGACTGCAGTTTGGCCAAGCTTTCTATGTTGCTGACCAGCGACCTTCCGAGGAACCAAGCATTTTATTTTTTACGAGGGCTTGAGAGATTTCTACAAAACCGAGCTCTGCTGGTACTCATGTTAAAGCGTTTGTGGTGGTTTCAAAAAAGTCTGTAGGTGATCCCTAATTTGAAGGATCTACGTTCACGATGAGTTCGCTTTCGATCACGTAGAGTTTATGACACAAACTCGAGATGGGACTGAACATCATGTTGTTCTTTCATGTGAAGACACCATGCACTTCACTGTCCCGCCTACAACTGAAGACGAAAATAAGGTTTGTTTGATGTTTGAAGGCCAGCTGTCAAATGGCATGTTTGTTCTAGCTAGCAAATATGATAGCTTGAACAATGCAAATAAAGATATCTTTAAGGAGGCTAGCACAATGGTCTCTTCAATACTTTCAACTTTGGGTACATCGCCTGAATTACATGAAAGATTGGAGGATCTTTCATTGGAAGAAGACATCGAAGTCGAAGAACTCGGTGGCCTCGAAGTTGTTCTTTCTCAAGTGTCAGAACATAATCCATCATCATCAAGAAAAAAAAGTCAAGGGTGCAAAAAGAAAAGGTCTTCTGTACGTACTGAAAGACCAGAAATTTAACTTGGGCGAAAAGCAGCAAGGCCTATTGGAAGGGCAGAGAAGCAACCGTTGGAGCCCCATGTTACTGTGTTTTCAAGGACGGGTGTGAATAAATCAAACTAATATCAGTGTCTTCAATCGGGACTGTATCTGATCTATGTACTAATAGAACAGTGTTTATTTGGATTGAATATCCATGCGAAAATAATATGCAAAAGTAAGAGACAACTTAAGACAATTTAGTCAATAAGAAACTATTGATCAAAAACGAATTTTTATAACTTTGAATGTGATTCATTGTAAAAATTACAACAAATAAGGATCCTAAAACACTTGAAATGATGAGGGAAACAATAGATTATGATTTCATAAGATTAGCACAAGTTGAACCATCAAAATCCATCAAAAATCTATGCTTGAACCTCACTAAATGGCCCAAATCCTTGAAGAATGCTTCACACGTGTGAAAGTACGGCCTCCCACAGTCTGAGTACTGTACACCAGACCTACATTCAATCCTATAATCATTAGTAATCTCAAGTACTCCAACAATTATGAACATAGAGAGCAATTGCACCATTATGAGAGAAAAAACATGAAATTGCTTGATTGATTTTGGTGAGATATCATCACCTATATATACATGATCCATCACGATTTTGGGCAGGTATGAGTAGCCCTAAACCTATCCCTAATGCTAATTTTGGTGGATCTTTCATCCCTACCAAGTTAGGGTTGGAATCTTGGAGATCCCTCAACAATGCAAAAATTACCAAAAATAGCTCCTATTTTTTCTCCCTTGTATCTAAGCATAATTTGGACTCATTCCAAAGGTTCTAACACTTAGGTCTACTTGAGAACATCCTTATGAATGGAATCCTATGCTATTTGGCACGTGTGACAAGCCACATCATGACCATCTAACTATTTACAAGTCATATGACCAAAACTAGTCAAGCTAGAATTGTGAATTTTTAACACTCCTCCTCACTATCTAGCTTGGTTCAATCATTGCTTTACTAATAACTCCAAGTGATGATCTGAACTTCATAAAAGGTGTCTTTTGAAGTGGTTTAGTAAGTAGATCAGCTACACATTCATTGCTTGGAACATGCTCCAAAGCAATCTCCTTGGCTTGCACCATTTCTCTCACAAAGTGATGGAATATCTCAATGTGCTTAGATCTTGCATGGAAGATTGGGTTAGATGCAAGGTGTTGGGCTGATATATTGTCATTGTAGATGATTGGTGCCTCCTCTGAATCCATGATCTTTAGTTCCACCAATAATCTCTTGATCCAAAGTACCTCCTTTGTAGTGGTTGTCAAAGCTTTGTACTCGGCCTCGGTTGAAGATAGAGATATAGTTTCTTGCTTTTTTGAAAGCCATGAAACCACACCTTCTCCTATGAAAGTTGAATAGGCACTTGTTGATTTCCTATCCCTCTTGTCCCCTGCAAAATCTGAATCACTAAATGCATGAAGGTTAATCACATCTCCTCTATATAGAATCCCAAAGTCCAATGTACCTGAGATGTATCTTAGAATCCTCTTAGCCTTTTTCCAATGGATATTCAATTTTGCATGGATTGGCTCAACCTACATACACTAAAGCTAAGATCTGGTCTAGTTATAGTGATCCACATTAAGGAACCTATAAGTTTCCTAAACAAAGTGATGTCCATGAAGGATCTTTCATCATCTTCATTTGGCACTTTTACATCTTGCTCCATTGGTGTGTCAACACTTTTGCATACTTCCATCTTAAACTTCTTCAAAAGACTTTGAGCATAGTTTACTTGACTTATAAAGATAAAATCAGACCCTCTAAGTACTTCTATGCCTAAGATGAAGTGAAGACACCCTAGATCTACCATCTTGAACTCTAAGGATAGATCTATCTTGATTTTTTCAATACCATCAACACTATTTCCACTAATGATGATGTGATCTACATAAATGAGTAAAAGTACAATACCAACATCATCAAACTTAATGTAAAGAGTGGGATCATATTCACTTTGAACAAAAGAAAGTGAAATAAGATAGCAATGTAGTCTTGAATTCCAAGATCTCGAGGCTTGCTTCAAGCCATAGATGCTTCTTTGGAGATGGCATACTTTGTTCTCCATTCCATGCTTGATGAACCCTTGTGGCTGCTCCATATAGATATCCTCTTCCAAAAACCATTCAAGAAAGCATTAGAGACATCCATTTGACATAGAATCCATCCAAAATGTGATGCAAGTGCAATGACTAGCCTTATTGTGACCATCTTGGCCACGGGTGCAAAAGTTTCCTCATAGTCTATCCCTCTCTCTTGAGCATAACCTTTTGCAACTAATCTTGATTTATGTTTGTTAACACTCCCATTTGCATTCAACTAAAGCTTGAAGACCCACTTGCATCCTATTACATTCCTTTGAGGTCTCTCAACAAGCAACCAAGTTTCATTCTCAATCAAGGCATCATACTCATCCAACATAGCTTTATACCATTCTTTGGAGTTCAATGCATCTTCAACATTAGATGGTTCTTCAAAACTAGATAAAGCATAAGAAGTGGATGAGATACCCTCAACTTGCTGTCCTTTGCCTTGATATGTGAGCCTTGATAGCTCCACTTTTGCCCTTGAAGATCTCCTTGGTGTGATAGGTGGGTTTGGTGCTTGCTCCTCCATGAGCTCCTCCTCAAAACCAAGATCTTGCTCCTCGGCCATCTTCTTCTTGATTGTTGGAGCACTTGAGCCTTC
This sequence comes from Diphasiastrum complanatum, assembly GCA_029204225.1. NCBI lineage: Eukaryota > Viridiplantae > Streptophyta > Lycopodiopsida > Lycopodiales > Lycopodiaceae > Diphasiastrum > Diphasiastrum complanatum. Next base: position 19,994 of record MU835093.1, on the reverse strand, counting down.
TTCAAGCATATGCATATGATGTTCATCAAAGATGACATCCCTTGAAACAACAAATTTGTTCAAGGATGGGAGATAGACTTTGTAGCCCTTGCTTGAGCTTGCATATCCAAGCACGATCCCTCTTGTGGAAGATGGATCCTCCTTGGTTCTTGTTTCCAATGGCACATGCACATAACATATACACCCAAAAACTTTCAAGTGATTAAGATTGGGTTTCTTTCCATACAACATCTCATAAGGAGTTTTTCCTTCAATTGCTTTGCAAGACACCCTATTCATCAAGTAGTTTGCACATACAAGAGACTCACCCCAAAAGGATTTGGGCAAACAAGCATCTAATCTTAAAGCCTTAGAACATTCACATAATGTTCTATTCCTTCTTTCAGCAACTCTATTTTGTTGAGGAGTGTAAGGACAAGAAGTCTCTTTCTTGATCCCTTCCTCCTCACAAAAGGCCTTGAACTCATTGGAGATGAATTCTCCACCATTGTCACTTCTAAGAATCTTGATGCTATGATTATGATGTTTTTCCACAAACAACTTGAACTTTACAAAAGTATCAAATACTTGAGACTTGAAGGAAAGTAAGAACACCCAACAATATCTTGAGTAGTCATCAATGAAGGTTAAAAACATGGATGAACCTCCATTAGATTTGGTGCTAGCAATGTGCACATCTGAGTGTATGAGTTCAAGAGGATGAGATGACTTTGCGATGGAGTTAGGAAACACCTTCTTATGTGCCTTGGATAAGGCACAAGCTTCACAAACCTTGTCTTCCTTCCCAATAGACCTTGGTAGGCCTAAAGCATACTCCTCCTTGATCATAGCCTCCATGGAACCCGAGTTGACATGTCCAAGTCTTTTGTGCCATAAAGTAAAGGTAGATATCTTGCTCTTCTCGGCCAACATGACAACATTAGTATCCACAAATGCATCCATCTTATAAAGTTTGCCAAGTCTAGTGCCCTTAGCCACTATCTTACCCTTCTTCTTGATGAAACATTCATTTGAATCAAAGTCAACATTGAAACCATTGTCTACCATTTGGCCAACACTTAGTAGATTCTTTGTTATTGTAGGAATGTACAAAACACCTTCTATGTTGATCTTTTTGGAAGATCCTAAGCACAGGGGAATGATACCAACTCCTTCAATCTTACAAGCTTCATCATTTGCTGTATAGATATACTTTATAGGTCCATCATAAGATAAGAGAGAAGAGAAAAACTCCCTTTTACTAGTCATGTGTGAACTAGCACCCGAGTCAATCCACCAAGGATCTTCTCCTTTGAAGCTTGTTGAAGAAAATATGGACATCATGAGAGAGTCCTCATGTGAACTCTCCTCCTCCTCCTCTTTGCTCATGTTGGCTTGGCTTTGATCTTGCTTTCTCTTGAAGCATTCCGAGGCATAATGCCCCATCTTGTTACAATAGTAGCACTTCACCTTTGATTTGTCCTTCTTGACTTTGGTGGTTGATGGAGATGCCTTTGGGGGTCCTTCTTGATCCTCAAGCTTTGTAGACTTCTTGAATGTTGATCCTTTGCCTTTGGACTTGCCTTTGCCTTTGGTGAAGAGAGCTTGGTCATCTCCACCTTGGATGGAAAGCCTATCCATCCTCTCTTGCATTTGGCTCCTTCTTGATTCCTCGGCCATGAGTGTGCCTTGGAGTTCTTCAAGTATGGGTAGCTTACCCATAATTGCATATCCCTGAACCAAATTGTCAAATTCAAAGCTTAGTCCATTCAATATGAGTTGAACAAGCTCTTCATCCTTGATAGGGTCACCTATAAAGGCTAGCTCTTTGTTCAATTCCTTTACTCTTAGGACAAAAGTATGTGCACTCTCTCCTTTCTTTTGATAGCTTCTATAGATTTGATTCTTCAAAGCTAACATTCTAGTTTGGTTCTTGGATTCATAGACCTTTTGCAAAGTCTCCCAAGCATCTTGAGCTGAAGTGCAATCTCCTACCTCTCTTAAGAGTTCATTTGCAACATTCATTTTTATGCAATGTAGTGCAACATTGCACCTCTTGATGTATTTGGCTTTTTCTTGAGGATGAATAGGTTCACCCTCCTTACCATTTGCAATTTCCATCAGATCTTGCATGATCATGATAGATTCCATTCTAACTTTCCATATGGAATAGTTAGTTTTGTTGAGCCTTTCATTAGTATCCAAAAGATATGCATTTATAGATGCCATCTAGTCTCCTAATCAAGGACTTGACACAAATGAAGGTTACTTCTATTGATTTGATTGAAGGTCTACCTTATCCCACTTCTTAGGGACCTGAAAAGATCAGTAATATACTTCCTATAAAGATCTAAGAATGATCTCTAACAAAATCAAATCATAGAATACTAGAAACAATGCACTTGCTTGATTGAAGTAGACAATACTAGTAGAATTGCCCCTCTTTCTATAAAGAACATTAAAGCTTCCAAATGATCTGATCAAGAGTGAATTTCAGCAACCTAATATACTTCCAAAATCACTTGTAAAAGATCTAAATGGAACTTAATGAGGATGCAACACAATCTACTATCCAATCACAAGCAAAAAATGATCAAAATTGATGAAAAATTGATCTAATTTGGTGCATAAGTCAAGCAATGGTTGGACTGAACCTAAATCACTTTAGGAGGTGTCTACTACACCTTAGAACAGCCTTGAAGAGTCCCCAAAACTCTGATCTTCCCTCTCCTTGAATGCTAGAAAGCCTCCTCTATAAAATCACCTCCAAAACTTGCTTAGAAATCAATGCTTGGAGCAAGCAAAACTTGCTATCTTGGTAATGTGAATCGAATTCAACTTTGCCTCTGGTTTTAGACACCTAAACACCTGCAAATGAAGTCACACAACACCAATCTCCAATGTAATTGACTCACTTTGAGTTCTAGAATCAATACTAGATGCTAAGATCCAATCTACACAAGATTTAGATCAAAAATTGTGGTCAAATTGAATGAAAACCAAGAATTTAGCTCATTTCAGCCTTTAGGCTCTGATACCATGTAAAAATTACAGCAAATAAGGATCCTAAAACACTTGAAATGATGAGGGAAACAATAGATTATGATTTCATAAGATTAGCACAAGTTGAACCATCAAAATCCATCAAAAATCTATGCTTGAACCTCACTAAATGGCCCAAATCCTTGAAGAAGGCTTCACACGTGTGAAAGTACGGCCTCCCACAGTCTGAGTACTGTACACCAGACCTACATTCAATTCTATAATCATTAGTAATCACAAGTACTCAAACAATTATGAACATAGAGAGCAATTGCACCATTATGAGAGAAAAAACATGAAATTGCTTGATTGATTTTGGTGAGATATCATCACCTATATATACATGATCCATCACGATTTTGGGCAGGTATGAGTATCCCTAAACCTATCCCTAATGCTAATTTTGGTGGATCTTTCATCCCTACCAAGTTAGGGTTGGAATCTTGGAGATCCCTCAACAATGCAAAAATTACCAAAAATAGCTCCTATTTTTTCTCCCTTGTATCTAAGCATAATTTGGACTCATTCCAAAGGTTCTAACACTTAGGTCTACTTGAGAACATCCTTATGAATGGAATCCTATGCTATTTGGCACGTGTGACAAGCCACATCATGACCATCTAACTATTTACAAGTCATATGACCAAAACTAGTCAAGCTAGAATTGTGAATTTTTAACATTCATCAATATACATCTCTTGTTGTCTTATCTCGTTGTTGTGTCTCTGATTGAGTGAGTGTGTTACAACGAGTAGTGCACATGTATTTACATTGCTACAAGACAGGTATTTTGGCCTTTTGTTTACAGGTCTTTTGGCCTTTCAATGTTGTAACAATAGATATCTAATCGTTTACGACAATTGATATTCAAATAGACGCTTTGTTTCCAAGCTCGAATAAATCTTGTTCGCGAATTATTCGCAACACTTGTCTCTTCGTGACATTTTCATCTTTCGCGAATTGTTCGCGACAGATGACAATTCTTGAGCATGGAGAAGAAATCCAGAATATTTCGCGAACTGTTCGAGATAGTTTTGCGACAGGTGAGCTTGGAAAAACAGTCCAGAAGATTTCATGAATTGTTTGCGACATCTGAGGTTTGAACAAGAAACAAAATATTTCGCGACAAGATTCTGTTCGCGAATCTTTCGAGCTTCAACAAGAAAGCCACGAGCTTCTACAAGAAACAGTTTCACGAATCTTTCGAGTTGACTGCAAGACAAATTTCGCGAATCCTTCGCGAATCATCATGAATAACCATTAATAACAATCCAAAAAAAAAAAAATTTACAAAAAAATTTACTTGGTAGCCAAAGTGCAAGTATTCTAGCTGCTCAAGCTAGGGCATTATTCAGATCTCTCATCTTCTTGCATCACAACTTTTTGCACCTCAACTATTGCATCATAACTACTCGCATCCCATTTTCTCTCATCAGACCTTCTCACATTTGCTTGACTTGCATCGAAACGTTTCACCCTTCTACACTTGCCATATTATGCACTATAGAGCATATATTCATTGAATATTGCACCACTCTATGAGTTGAGCATTGGACTTTCTACCAAAACTCCCTTCTAGCCTAAGAAGTAAAATATCGAGAGTGACTAGCAGACTAACCTCCAAGGCTACCAATCCACAACTTCTCAACATGATGTGAGACAAACCAACTCCCAACAAGGACAAATTAAGCAAGGCCACAACCAAGGCCAAGAAGAACATGAAGAGCAATGTGGACATCTCTATACTACTTGCCAGTGACACTCTCAAAATTAGAGAGCCTACGGGTATCAAAAAGCTCGTCTTGGGACACCATTAGCTCTATACTACTTGTCACTTTACTCTCAAAATTACAGAGCCTACGAGTATAAATAAGGAGGTCTTGCAAAGCCATTAGCTATTTCATCATAGCAGACTAAAATGAATACTCCAAAAGCATCTTCGTAGATGATGATGAAATTCACAACTCATTCTAGATTCTAATGGGTAAATTTATCCTCAAATATCCTTACAAAAATATCAAGGGGCACATGCCCAACCCATGTGCTTATTGGCATTGCCTAGGGCATGTGGACTGGTCGCCATCGAATGGTTCAAAACTAAGTGTACAGGGCAGCATGGGCCACGAAGGCATGGAGACTTCCTGGCTATGCGGGCATCGTGGTCCTTGCCAACAAGGTCAGCGTAGGGCAGGCTTCCTGGGTAGGTGGGCAGGGGGTTGGGCCGCATGGACAAGTGTCCTGGTTAGAGGTGGCGTTGGGTCTCCGGCAAGTGGTCCTGGGTTGCACGCACACACACACACACACACCCACACAAACAAGTGATGTGTATTCTCAACTATATATTATGTACATGTAAGAGTGCATTGATATATAAACACCCAACTTGGAAAGAACTTTCTTCCTAATGAGTAGTCTTTTGATCCAAAGTGTCTCCTTGCATGTTGTAGTAAGCGCTTTGTATTCAGCTTCAATGGATGATAAAGAGACGGTATCTTACTTCTTTGATAGCCATGAAATTGCTCCATCTCCCATGAAAAAAGCATAACCATTTGTAGACTTTCTATCCATAGTATCACCTATGAATCTGAATGACCTTTAAGGTTGATATTAGAACCCTTGTATTCTATGCCATAGTCCTTGGTGCCTGAGATATACCTTAAAACTCTTTTTGCCATGCTCCAACAGTTTTTAACACTAGGACTTTGCATGTAACGACTTAGCTTTTCAACATTGAAACTAATATTTGGTCTTATAATGGTTAACCAGATTAGACGAGTGTAGTGTCCTTAAAGAATGTTTCACTACCTCCTAAATTTACAGCTTAAATCCATAGGTGTGGCTATGGATTTACAACACTCCACATTGAATTTATTAAGAATAGAGTGTGCAAAACGAAAAAGCATTTGAGATATATTCACCTCCATTGTCGCTCCTTAGTGTGTAGATTTTTTATTGGATTGATCTTCCACAAGGGCTTTGAATTGCTTGAAAGTCTCCAAAACTTGGTTTTTACTTTTAAGGAGATATACCCAAGTGTATCTAATAAAGTCATCGATAAATGTGACAAACATCTTGTGTCCTACTAGAGGAGATATATCCAGGTGTATCTAGTCATCGATAAATGTGACAAACATTTTGTGTCCTCCTTTCAACCTCGATCACCAATTAGTATTGGCATGAAAAACCTACGAGTGCAAGCTGTAGCCGATTTCCTTGTGGATATGCAAGAAATGTTACAGTTGGCTAAAGATAGCATAAGAAGTGCCCAAGGCAGGGCAAGGCACTATGCCGATCTATCTCGAAAGCACAAGGTATTCATGGTCAATGATTGGGTGTTTTTTAGAGTCCCTAGTCACTCTAGGGGCTTGAAAACTATTAAGTGTGCAAAGTTGGCACCTAGGTGTTGCAATCCTTTTAAGGTTATCCAAGTGATAAACAAGGGGGCATGGTTGTGCGGGCTGTAGCAGATTTGATACTGCAAAAACTCCGTGTGTAGATGGCCGCTCTCTTTGATCTCTCTTCTTCTTGTAGCACTCACTTGCAAAGTGATTCATGCATGCTTGGCCTTTCACAAAGCTTTCCCATGGGGCCACTCCTATGAATTGATGATGTGGAAGGTTTTCTTGTTGAGTATTCTTGCTTGTAGTATTGCCCATTCTACAACCATTTTTATGTTGCATTTTTTGCAAGAAGCCTCAAGACTTATAGTGATTTGCACGCAACCAACACACGACTACATTTGTGCTTCTTCCATTGTTATGTTTTTCAGCCTCCTTTCAAAGCAATGTTTTTGCAAACTTTTTCATTGTTTCAACAAGAAATAGATTCCATTCTTTGTACTATTTTGTAGGTAGGCAACTCCTCCATCATTGTGGTTTAGCATACATCATTCGCCGTTGTTGCGTTATTGCGAGCACCCTCCTCCACTACTCTTTGCCTGCCCCCATAACATGTCACAAAATTCTAGTTGTGTGCTTGTTGCCAACAAGAAAGGTGGTTGTTATACTTGCAATCATATCTGAATTCCACACGAACTATTTTTTTTTTGTTCGCGATGGTTTTCGCTTCGCTTCGCGATCACTTGGCTATAAGCGTAAATCAATTTCAGAGCTCACTTAAGTTTCGTTTCATTTTGTCTCATTACAGAGCCCGATTGATCTTTTCGTAAATTCTTCTCTTTCGTCTAATTTCGTTTTGTTTTGTTGCAGAGCTTGACTGGAGCGCGAATTCTTCTCGAGCAGAAATTATTTGTGATCAAAACAATTTCACGAAATTGTTCGCGAATCATTCGAGAGATTTCTATCAGTTTGTTACCAGAATTTTACTGGAATTTTTGAATTTTCACAATTCACACATCTAGATTTTCCATCATTATATGCTCTCTCAATATACTCATGGCTTGGTACCATCCTATTAATGATTTTAGGGGTGACTCGTTTTTCGATGAATCCTGAGACAATGAGTTCTTCCACACAATCCTCTACTAATCCGCAGTTTGCCAATCTATTTGGATTGGTGACAACCCACCGAATGCAATATTTGGTTGAGGAAAATGCCCCATGAGAGTGGTTTGTTTCATGGATGTAGTTATCCAACGACAAGCTCCATCCCATGCATCCTTGTTCTTAATTTCTTGCAGTAGATTGTGTACATAAATGAAGAAGGGCTTGATGTCAACAAATTGGGAAAGATGTTTGACATTGTTCGAATTGCCATAAGGCACTGCCCCATGATGAGAAACAATAGTCCTTGTCCGTGTCGGCTCAACATGATGTTGGGATACAAAAATGTGAGGAAGGAATGAATAGGGGATACGTGAGAGAATTTGGAAGAGGAGGAGGAGGCAAAAATGGAGCAGCAATGTGGAAGAGCATGGGATATAAGTAAATGGGCAACATGGATGAGAGGCAGATGAAGAGCATATGGTTTGGAACAACTTGAAGGAGGAAGCAGGTGGGGCAATGTGGAGGAGAAAATAGAAGAAGAAGCTTGGGCACAAGACTATTATAGAAGTCTTGAAGTTTACCTTTGTCACATGCGTCGTCCAATGTTGCATATCATTCATGTAGTCCACTCCAGTAGCAAATTATGATGCGTGTGACCTAGGGCATGTAGTTGTTGGGAACCAAACTATAGCTGATATAAGTGTTGGGGCAGCCAGCATCTATTTTATATATTAAAAATATTTTAGAGAGAGATTGTATTCATGCCTATAGCCTACCAATCACGCCTACTGTCCCGCCTACCACGCCTACTTCTCCCCTCTCATGGCAACAGCCTACCATTCACACCTAATGTCACGCCTAGGTCCCACTAGATCATTGGCCCCCACTAGATCGGACGTCATCGCCCTCAACGACATACTGAAGTTCCAAATCATCGGCCGTCACCTACATTGGCCACCATTGCCCATCAACGACGGGCACTCTTTACTAGTTAGAATTAAAATAATAGTGTTCCCGGGCCGCTCACGCTGTGACGAGCAACATGAGTGCTGCTCGGGACCCTTTTTTTTTGAAATTTTTTTTCATGTTTTTTTTGGGCAGCGGTCGCGTTGCCCCGCGGGCAGCCTGACCCTGCCCAAAAAAAAAAACTCCCCATTTTTCAAATTTTTAACCCTCCCCTTTGCCCACCGGCCCAAAACCCTACCCTGCCTGCGCAAAGGCTTGCGGGCTCACATCGCTAGTCACAATTAACAAACTTGTGTCTATTAATGTTAACATAAGTTGTTTTTTGACAACCATGCCAAGTGGCATAAATCGAGTGGTCGAGCACATGAGGCCTATAAAATAGCATGTCAAGGCCACGTGGCTTTAAACTAACGGGGCGTATAAAAACGCCTTCCGCGTCCCCTCTTCTTCATTAGCAAGCTTCCCGTCTTAGCGAAAGGAGGAGGAGGAGGAAGAGAAAGGAGGAGGCGGAGAGGAGGAGAAAGAGAAAGCCATATTTTATATAACAAAAAATCAATACAAAGCAGCAGCGAAGATCAGCGAGCTCGTCTCAGCAGTTAGCAAACGCGTAAAGGAGGCTGCAGCTGCATCCGCAGTTCACGATCCAAAGCAAAATTCTATCATAATGTAGTCAAATGGATACAATTTTTCCTTTTGTTTCATTCTCGCTTGGGTTAAAAAACTTTGCTTCTTTGTTGCTACCATTGTTTCAAAGCTCTTAGCTCTCTTGGCATATCTTTCAGTATTGAGAATCACTAGCCCTTGAAATATTATCCCCTGGTGGAGATGGCTTCGACCTCAGCTTATCCCCCTCCACCCCCCTACTACAAGCTCTACAAAGACTTCTTGGAAAATCCAGATTCTGCTCCGGCTCCACCACCCGTCATCGAGGGTATGTACACAATGTTCGGAAGCACATATACGGTAAGTTTTTCTTTGGCAATGGCCTCACTCCCTACATTTCTTTCTTTATTTTACCAAGCAAGCTACGCTTAAACCTAACCCTGAGTTTGCCATGGAAACATTCTCGCGTCAACTATCAGATAAACTTCCACCATAGCTTGTCAAAGTGTGATAATTATACTCTTCTGGCATCCTTCTTGTTACCTATGTAAATCAATTATTTTACTAAGTAAGCAATGACCATGAGAAGTTTTTCAGGATTCTCTTCATTTAATCTGCAAGGATAGGGATATTCCAATAGTAGTGATAGATTGTGGTCTTTGCTTTTACAGACAGATGATTTGCTTCCCAGTCTAGAGGATCAGGGTTTACGTCAGCTCTATCCAAAAGGCCCCAACATTGGTAGGTTACTTGCCTGTGAATTCCATGCTATTCTAGATTTTATATAAGGCACTCATAGTCTTCATGAGTTCCATAGTCGTCCAACGTTTGAATGAATGAGTTCTAACATCAATCGCCTTTATGATAGACAATTGAAGGAGCTAGTCTCTGATCACTAGCCTTATTAATGGATCCTTGACACGAAGGAAATTTTCAAGGACAATGTTCACAAGGCCTAGACAATCCTTGAGCACTATATTTGTGGAAATTGGCTGCAATGAGTAAACTTGATGTAAGGATACTCCAACATAAGCAACACTCTTGCCTGATTGCAGCAGCACAATTAGTTCCATTATCCATCTTCACTTGCACAATTTTTTTCCAAGACAACCTCTTGAGTAACCTATCCTGATTGGTTGTGAATGTAATCACCCTCTTTTACATTGCCACTTGTATCAATAGATCTGATGAATACTTTATCAACAACAAAAGTTGCCAAAAGGTTAATAATTGCTCCGTTTTTGCTGTCTGACCAACAATTGCAAAATAGAGCAATCATACTTGGGTTTGATGGATGTATCCTGAGCATGCAAGTTCCTAGCCCTTAAAATCTGTTGTGATGGCAAGGCGAACGTTGGACGACACCTCACTTGCTTCAAAATGTCAACAATGCTAAATGGAAGTGCCTTTTCGAAGACAAGCTGCTTAAACGCGACTTGTGCGTCTTCATTGTGTTGTTTCTCCCACATTGCCCTTGCCCTTGCTCTTTCTTCACCCGCATAGATTTTACTTGTTTAAGTGAAGGCAATGTCTTCATCCTCCTCTAGTTCCTCGCTTTGAGATGCTATCTTCAAAATACCCTAAGGTATGTAAAACTAATGAGTATATTTCAAGAGTGTATGGAGCAACATGAGTGTAAACATCTGCTAAAAGATGAGAGAGATGAGTTTGGATAATAGTGGGCTAGCCTATTTGAGGCTTAAGTTTCAACTTTGGAGTTGTCTACACTTTTTTCCTCTTAGCCATGTGTCATGGTCCACGAAAATCCAAAAAACGTCCCCTAAGGCGAATACATTATAATGCTAATTGTCGATTCGAGCTGAGTCAAAATAGTTGGAGGTTGACAAAGGCTTGAATGTTCGATCCGATAGTTGTTCGAATCAAACGTGGTATAAAGTTTGAAATTGGTAAATTGTAGGCTATGTGTTAACTTTTTGAACAAGGCTTTGCCAACCTTTCTTCTCATATTCCTTGAGAAGATTGGAACGATGAAAATTATCATGCTACATCTTTGTGGTGATATTAGATTACTTCTTGTCAAATGTGTCAACATGATTCATGAAAGTTATGTAGGTGAGAAATTTCAAAATAGCATTTTTGAAATTTTCATAAAGTGATTTTATGTTTTGTGTTTTGGCTCCATTGTAGAGGTTAAAAAGTGTATTTGCTCTATCTATTACACTTATGATGATAGTTGTCCTTTATTATTCAACATTATTGATATTGTTTTGGAATGCGTTTGGTCTATTGTGTATGCAGACTACAAAAAAGAACTAAAAGCGTTAAATAGAGAGTTGCTGCTTCAAGTTTTGGAACTAATAGATGTGCTTGTGGAAAGACCGTCTCAATATGCTCGTAGAGTGGAAGATGTGGCCCTTATTTTCCGTAATCTGCATCACTTATTGAACTCCTTGCGGCCACATCAGGTATTCTTTTGCCATGCCCACATGTTTTGTATAAATTTTCAAATCTTTATATATATGCACATTCCTATGCGCATAGAAAGAATATAATAGTCATGCTAATGTCCATTGGACTATGGGATGACTTAACAAATAAAGCAAAATTGTGACTATTACATTGTATTCAAAATAAAAGACACATTTTTCTACTGAACAACAAAAAAAGGATATCATAAAAGTGAGGTCTACTCTCTCAAGTAGCTCTACAGTGTCTATGAGCACGAGTGTCAACATTGGACCCAAGAAATCAGTTGCTCTGCCCCCTTGATGGCTCTATTTTAGGACTTTGTTGGCTCTTCATGTGCATAGGTCAGTTCTCTTGGTTTCCAATGGTATAATCCTCGTTTAAGGCCTCAAGAGGACCCTCAAGGATTTGATTGCTATTTTCTTTCTCATGGTTTTCTAGCACTAAGGGAACTAGCCCAGGGTCTGTCAAGATCAAGACCATGAAATTACGTACCGCTACCTTCTTTTGTGATGTTCAAACTCAAGGTCTCAACTGTTCTATGCCTTTTGGGACTGCTTAACCCTTTTTTGGGTTGTCAAGTCTTGGCTCATCAAGATGGAAACCAAGATTTTGGCTGTCTGTGCTTGATCTTGACCCATATTGTGGCCCTTTGGAGGTTCTTTGAGGCAAGGAACTAAGGTTCTTCTCCATGAGGTTGGTTTCAAGATTTCATTTCCTAGACAATTTGGGGATAGGCCAAGATGGTTCAAGGTCTGACTCAAAGGTTTGATTGTTGTAGTCTATGTTCATGCATGCTATATCAAGATGTTGGAACTTTAGCTTGCACACTAAGGCTCTTATCATGCTTGGGCCATTTAGTTTTCGAGTATCATGATAAGATAAAGATGTGGGTTGCCCCTGTCGTCGTGTGGCCCAAAATTTGGGTAATTGCTGGTTTTAAAGGGTTCTATGGGGCTTAACTGCATGTTGGCTACTTTCACGACCTGCTTGGGTTCTCGGGATCTAGGTGCTCAAGATGCCGGTCAAGAGATCAGTTGCTGTGGCAAATCTTGTGTTAGATTAAGCAACGGTTCCATGACTATTTCCTGTTTTAGCAGTGTTTTTTTTGAGTTTTTCAGTTTATGTGATAGTATGCATGAGTGCCAATTTGACGGCACGTACTGAGTAGAGTTGGGACACACGTCTTGTAACGGGGACCGTATTACCATGCAGCGGTGTTGTATATATGTACTTTTCAGTTCTTTTCTGAATATAGTTCATACAACATTCTCTTGGGTTGTGGAGTGATCTCTCTTTCAGCTTCTGTGTGTGTCTGATGAATTGCTTGCTAGACAGCTAACTATACTGCCAATAAGATTCTTGACATGGTATCAGGGCCTAGGAGTGGAGCAGTTTGATGTTAGCTTGGAGCCGTACTCTTGGAGAGTTTGAAGAACCGTTATTTGGTTGATTGACTAGGCAAGCAATTCAGAGGAATAGTAAAGCGTAAAGCTTTACTTCTTCTCCTATTAGAGAATTAGTGTGTGTATGGGCATAGCTTTGGAAAGTCTGATATATCGGTCCTTCCAAGCAAAATACGGGTATCTTGAAGGAAACGGTTTGTTTGTGAGTGTTCCTGCCTCGATTCTCATGCCGTAGAACCTGCAGGTAATCAACACCAGGGCGACCTACTAGGAGGTGAAATTAGCCATTAAAAATCTCAGACAACGTGCGAATAGCTCAGGCAAGCTAGGAATTTAGGAAACTTGTTTTAGAGCTACACTAGCCCGTTTTGAATGCCACAAAAATTCTCAGAATCATGTTGAAGCAGGGTGACCAGGCCCGTGAAGCTAGCAAGCTAGCCGTGGAGAGATTCGCAAGAGATTCACTTTCTCCAAGCATTATATGCTGTTTTTGAAGGAAGATGGCGAAAGAGGGAGGCGCGGCCTCCTTGTGCGCTCACCAGAGAGGATGAAATAGTGCGCGGAAAGCCTCAGTGGCAGTGATTCAGCGCCCGGATTCAATTTTCACACTTTAGGTGAAGGGGCCCGAAGGGCAGAGGGCCCTTGAACTTCTTGAAAAATTTTCAAGGTGAAAGGGACCTTGAAATTCAATTTCAGTTGAAAGGTGGGTTTTCTTCAAGGTGAAGAAACAATGTGTTTTCTTTGAAGGTCCATAACTTTTGGCCTATTACTCCGTTAAGGCCGTCCAAAAGCAAAAATACTCCAAATTAAGGGTAGAAAAGGATTGCAAGTACAACTTCTCCTGGACAGAGTGATCGTCGTATCCCGGGAAGAAAGTGCATCAAGGGGCAAACCATACCATTACAGGGGCAAGGTAGCTGCCGGTCCCGCATTGGAATGATTTTTCAAAATTTTATCGATTTTGGGGTGTTGGGCCAAATCAAGCGGTGGGAGGGCCTGAAACTTTTTTGTTCAAAGTTGACTTTTAAGACTTCTAATTGCTTTATAAGCTTTTCATTGGGCCTCATTAAGCTGCTATAGGAGCAACTTTTGGCAAAATGGTAGGATTAGGGGAATCCGTGCTTGGAGAAGCTAGCAAATTGGATGGGGTATCCAAATATAGCATTTGGAAATTGAAACTGAAAAGTATTTTCATGGAAAGGAGTGGAGCAACGCCCAACTACAACTCCAGCTGATATTCGTGCATATGACAAAAGGGCGCAAAAGGCCTTATCATTGATAAATTTGTCGGTCAAGGACCACGTCATTGCCCGCATTAGTGAATCTGTGACAACAAGAGGTGCTTAAGAGGCACTTAGGACACAACGTTCGAGAATCTTCATGGTATCTTATTACAAGAATAATAGAGGCGAGAAGTGGTGAAATCTCGACAACCCTCATCGGAAGAGCAAGCAATGTTAGCCAAAGGCAAGCACAAGTATAAGAAGCAACCCAAGAAATCAAGTGCAGAAGATGATGATCAACTCTTTTGTGAATATAGTTCATCAGCATTCTCTTGGGTTGTGGAGTGATCTCTCTTTCAGCTTATCCTTTTTGTTCTAATGAATTGCTTGCTAGACAACTAACTATACTGCCAGTAAGATCCTTGACATCTTGACCCACAATTCGGGCCATAAGGGCTGTTTTCAAAGCTAGTGGGTTTTTTTGGGCTTTACATTCATGGATTAGAGGTTTGAGACCGACGTTTTTTAGAAGCCCAACATCGGTGGCTTCAGGTTTTTGCTCATGCATTTCAAAGACGATGGGGATTATCTTGATTCAACATCTTGGGTTTTACAGTCCTACCCTTAAGAATTTAGGATTGTGTAGGTCTTGGTCTCTCAAGAATAATTTGGAGCTTTTGAAGGTTGTAACATCTTCCATGGAGTCTTCAACTGCCAAGCTCTTGGTTTTGGCCCTGCCCATTTTCTTGGTTGTATTGTGAGTTAGTTGGGAAAATCTTGACTCAAGATGCCAGCCTAATGGTAGCCCAAAGATGAGTTTGTGGGACTTACACATTACCGCTTGTCAGATGGTTTTTGCCAGCTTTGGAGGGCTCTGAGAAGGAGGATCTTGACCCAAGGAGTTGGGCTCTTACCCCTAGAATTGCATACATTTGTGTCCTTTGTGGTGCTCAAAGAGCTATAAGACAAGCATTTCTTAGGTGCCTACATGTAGTTGCTCAAACCATCGCGGCCATATCAAAGATCTAGGATGCAAGTATGACTCTCATTTGCAACATCATTCATAGAAACTACTAGGTGGACTCGCTCAAGCCATCGTGGCCATATCGAAGATCTAGGATGATTTCCAATTACGACTCTCATTTGCAACATCATTCATAGAAACTACATCTTTTCATTGAGATTAGTCATTTCAAAAGGTGCTTTGCTACATTTGTCCCCTCTTGGAAGAAACGAGCACGCATTGTTAGTAATAGTAGCTATTACAACGATTAAAGTTGGATCATGTATTCAAATTGGGACGTACTAATCGCTACAGATGCATTTGACGAGAAAGATAAAATTGGTGTAAGCATGTTTTTTTTTTTTTTACAGAAGTGTTATTTCAAATATTTCACGTCTTTTGGTGATGCATATTAAGGCAGCATGTCTGATCCTCTCTCAAGTAGTAGGATATGAGTGCGAGCTGATCTCTAAGCTCCTCATGGACTTGCAAAATTTTGGCATTGGTGTGCAAAATACATGATTTCACCAAGCGACATTACCAGTTATTGGTGAGCATAATTCAATCATCATAGGATGATTCCCATGAAATCCCTACATAATCATGAGAAGGTTGCATGATATTTTGAGCAGGAAGTTGATGCAGTGTGGTTATATGATTATGTTTTCCATTTGTTGCTTGTATTCTTTGGTGGTAATCATTTTCTACCCTTTCAGAATACTATTCTTGAAAGGGTGGCTTTGCTTCCTAGACCTTGTAGACCTATTGATCACATGGGAAGTTTTCGCTACATTTTTACTTTTGTTGCGGCGCTAAAAGGGTATTGTGGCATTTTTTTACATTGTGAATTTTCTTTTTAGCCACTATATTGTGTGCTTGGTAGAGAGAGAGAGAGAGAGAGAGAGAGAGAGAGAGAGAGAGAGAGAGAGAGAGAGAGAGAGAGAGAGAGAGAGAGAGAGAGAGAGAGAGAGAGAGAGAGCTTATCTTTATTGGTATGTGGCAAAGGCTAGGGCAACACTCATTCATATATTGGAGATGCAGATACAACGTCGAAAACAAGCTGTTGAAGACATTCGTCGGTAAGTTTGTTGTATCATTCAAATAGTTGCTATTTTTCGAGATACTCAATAAGCCTGTAGTTTCTAGAAATTTATGCATCTCAAGCGCTAGTATTTGTATGTTATAAACTGTGTGCATCTTGAGAATGGTAGCATTGCTCTAACAGATGTAGATGCTAGAACTTGTTTACACTTCTTTGATAACTTTTTCCCATTGATTTAGAATAAATAGTGTCAAGGATTATGTGTTAGCAGACAACGTCAACTACATAACAATTTTCCAACAAAAAAAGTTAGAATAATCAGCTCTTAACTCCTTTGCAGCACCCGTTGAGAAAGAAATCTAGCTTTTCAAGATCTCCTCCAAAGGACTTAGGTCAAATCATCAAATGAATTCCATGCTTAAATATCTCTGAACTGGGTATTGAGTTAGTCACTAGTTGGAAAAGGTGTGCCCTTATTGTGACTTAGATGCTTAAGTGTTGATAGGCCTCAAAAGTGGAAGGAAAAGAGGTATCTAAATCGTCGAAAATATTTAACAGAACATAAAAAAAAAAAACAGATTCAGGTTAGTTCGTTGTCTTCCAGTAAATAGTAGCTAAAGATTCTTGAAAGTATTCGAAACATCAATAGGGTGCATATGGTGTCATTTTTAGCTTCTTTATATGATAGGCTATCTCATGGTAACTACATATAAGTGAAGGGAAGGGCAAGGGAAAAAGTAGAAAGGGGAAGGCTCCTCCAGCCACTAGAGATACCCAGTGGTAGATGGGAGAGTATCAGCATGGATTTTATAGTGGGGTTACCAAGAACGAGTAAAGGCCATGACTCGATCTATATGTAGCTCAAATGATTTCTTAAAAATAGGAAAATGGGGGATTTGTACCGACCAAGAAAACTGTTACAGCTCCAGAAGTTGCCAGGCTTTTTATAGAAAACATTTATAAGCTATATGGCCTTCCCGCCAATATAATCAGTGATCAAGATCCAAAGTTTACAGGTAACTTTTGGAGGGCGCTGTTTAACAAGATAGAGACTAAGTTGTCTATGAGCTCCACTGATCATCCCGAAACGGATGGTCAGACGGAAAGGGTCAATCAAGTTCTAGAAGATATGCTACGAGCATATGTTAGTAAGAAGCAAACCAAATATAGCTTCAACATGGCAAGGATTAGAATAAGCGGGAGTAAGTTATCAGGAAGGTAAAGGAAAAGCACAAAAATGAGAAGACACAAGCTGTGCCACATAAGGTGTATAAGACAAATTCACGTCAAGCAAAAGCAATTCAACGTTACTGACATTGAATAGTACATCACGCTGTGATTACAGTTGAAGAGTTTGTTGCCATGTTAGTGTCACCACCCAACAAGTTGCACATGTAAAGAAAGAGTCGTGTCTTATTAGATCTCGTCAATATGAGCTCAACATCTTGTTCGCCTATGCCTTCTCTTGGTGCATGCAATTAGTCACCAATTGATGCCCCTTGCTGGTATTTGACAAATCAACATGATGTGAGAGGTATACAAATCTTTCAACGACTATGTTTCTTCGTGTACTAGAACAAAGACATGATGACATGTTGGTTCGTCAACTCCTACTTTCTCTATCCAACATATTCAATTGGACACTAGGCGCACGATATTTGCAAAGTTGCCATTATGGCTATTGATTTAGCAATTTATCGATAGAAGTGTATTCACATAATTGTACATGTTACATTCATCTTTTTCATTTTATGTCAACCACTGAGTACTAAGGGACACTGATGAAGATCAGAGCACAAAACAATGCATTCAAGACGTTAGAGAGACAGGGAGACAAAACATATAATGCTTGTATCAAAGGAATTTCACAATACTACAATACGACAGAGGAGAGAGATGTTGTTACACAAGTATCTGTCTCTCCTCACATCTAGTCCATCTGTCACAAATCCTTTGCAACATAAGAGGACCGAACTTCACCAATCAGGCCATATGAGGCACAATGGTTTAATCTATTAAGTGCATGTGTGGTCCAACCCATTTGGCCATTAGGGCCTTCTTTCGACTCAAAAGGGTTCTTTTTTACCTATACAAGTTTGACATAATCAAGATCAATCAATTCATTTACAGTCCTATGCGGTAATTCGCAGTGGATCTAATATTAGTTACATCTTAGCCAATCGGATTCCATTTAAGCCTAGTATGATAATTTAAGGAGAAATGAGATCAATGCCTCTCTCGAGGCCCAAAGTCAAATTTTGAATATGTCAAAGTCTACATTACTTGAAGCCTTCAAAGGCCTTGTTTTCAATTAGATTTATGAAAAAATAGTGGGTGAGTTGAATTTTTGGGGATTTAATTTAGACCATTCGATGTGCCATGTCACTTGGAACATTCCATCTTAGTTGTCAAGCCTTTATCTGTATACTTGCTGTGAAAAAAAACTCAATCGGTCATTGTTAGAGAGCCCGTCGCACATTCAAACCGCGATTATCGCTACTGCAACTATGCTTGGAAGTAAATGCATTTGCTATGTTATCTGATTCCTCTCAACCAACATTAGCTGTATCAACTTGTTTCTGATTCTTCTTCTTTGCCTTTAACTTTCTGCAATCTTTTATGATGTTATAGTAATAGCAAATTATGTTTGTCTTTGAAGAAGAAGCCTTATTACTTGAATCACTTGATTGTTGGTTCTTTTGAGTTGTCTTGACTTGTGGAAATCGAAACATAATTCTTTTTGACTTGTTGTCCATTTATTTGTCCTTTTCTAAGAACAAAGCAATCGACCTATTAGAGTTAGAGGAATCTATTCCAATTTCCTCTTGCAATATCATGGATATGACTCTTGTTAAAGTCAGCTTTGGTTGTGTAGCAATGATTATAGTTGAATGTTCGTAACTTTTTGGCCGACAAAGTCATAACAACATTTGAGTCATCCACTGGTGAGCCAGC
The DNA here is from genome assembly GCA_029204225.1 of Diphasiastrum complanatum. Classification (NCBI taxonomy): domain Eukaryota; kingdom Viridiplantae; phylum Streptophyta; class Lycopodiopsida; order Lycopodiales; family Lycopodiaceae; genus Diphasiastrum; species Diphasiastrum complanatum. The sequence goes on along the minus strand of MU835093.1, from coordinate 903 downwards.
AAAAGCCATTTGCTCTAATAATGACTTAAAAATTTATTTGGCAAGCACAACTGTTGTATTAGACTCATCCATGTTGAAAGAAAAGAATTTTTATCTTAGCAACTGTTAGAAATAATAAATGATACTATTAGTTTCCCATAGGTTACTTTGACCCAAAAGGTCGAGACTTGTGTAACCATGGGTTAGGTTTATTATTTAGACCATGTTAAGTCAGTTTTAGTTAAGTTGGACCCAATTTTGGTCTAGTAGTAACTCGTGGGTCCAAGTAAAGTCTAATTATGTTAGAGGACCCTATCTTGACTTTTAGGGGTGCCCTATAATTAGTAGTGGGTTTGGAAGGTTCTAGAACTTAGAATTTGGAAGAGTCTAGGCCCTTGGAAGGCCTATTTATATGTATTCATTATTCATTTGTAATTCATTCCCTTTCAAGCATTGCTACTACTTTCTCTCTCCTTGAGGGCGCCTAACCCTCTCCCTCTCCCTCTTCTTCTTCTTCTTCTTCTTTTTGTATATGGAGATTGAATGTTAGAAGGATCTTGGCACTTTGATTTCCTACATGGTATCAGAGCCATGAATCTTTTATGCTTGATTTAGGGCGCCCTACCAAAAGAGATCGTCTTCACTTAGGGATCACAAAAATTCAGCACCTTTGCTGATTTTTGGAGTGAAGATTCGTTCAATTTTGACTCTTTTCCGTTTTGCAGGAGGGTGTCACACATCAAAGAAGATAATAGGATTTTGGGCGCCCAAAAATCAGGTTGTTGTTTGCTGATTTTTCAGGTTGCAGAAAGGCTCCATTAATTATCTTCTTCGGGGCTGCTTCTAGGTCGCCCACATCTGTGTAGGTTTATACTACTTCTGTTGGTCCGCTGCTGCCCAATTTTTCAGATTTGCTCCTTTGCA